>PVHP010003682.1:0-76696 GCA_004024765.1 Zapus hudsonius
TTTTGAACTGTTCTCCAGTGTTCTACCAGTGTCCCATCCACTGCTGCTCAGGAGACACAGAAGCCAGAACACAGGCACTGCTAGTGGGAATGTAAGTGGTAAACACCTTGGAGAGAAGCTTGGCCGTCCACACTAAGCTGAAAAATGCATTTATGGGCTGTCATGTAGGACCCAGCAGGCACCTCTCCACCTAGACCTGAGCCTGGGGTGCATGCGAGGATGCCGCCAGTGGTTTGCTTGTCTGTTTTATTGCAACAAAGTGAAAACAACTCAAATGACTCCAATTCTAATACCTTAAAAAGACAGTGTGCATGAATGTATGTGGTTAGTTATACATTATGTGAATGTAACTTATAGAAGAAAGTGTTTAATTTTTTTTAAAAGACATATGCAGGTCATTGTCTAGCAATGTTCAAACCACATAATAATCTGGATCTCAATTGTAAGAATTCTAAGTTCTTAAAACACAGCACATTTGTGTAAAGAAAAGCTTCATAAAGTGAGGCATGGTTGTACATGCCTGTGATCCCAAAACTCAAGATTCTGAGGCAGAAGAATCATAGAAAATTTGAGACCAGTTTTGGCTATATATTGAGTACCAGTCAGCCATAGCTACATAGTGAGACCCTGTTTCAAACAAAAATAAAACAACCCAAAAACCTTCATAAGTAATTAGATTTCTTTAATAGTTAGATTTCTTCAAGAAAAAGCAGATGCCATTAACTGTCACTGTCCAACCCAGAGGCATTATTTTTCAAAACAGAGAAATCAAGGACTTCACAGTTTAAATAGCTTGACCAAGTTCACCCTGCCAGTGTGTGACTGAAGAGAATCCATGGTTCTTGAGCTCCAACAGAGCACTCTCTCATCCTGCCTTGGCATCCACCTGCAGCATTACACACTCTGAGCACGGAGGGGGCTAGGTCTTCAAGCCGTCCTCTCTTCTGGCATGCTGTGAACTTTCTCAGCATGGGCAGGCAGGCCCTTTCAGAGCTTGGAGTAAAGAAGGTTGGGTCTGGCCACTCAGCTCATCCTCCCAACCATAGTGGATGAAATGGAAACAGCTTCATGGAAAATGGAAACTTGGTGAAATAAAAATGGTAACACAGCAAAGTTAAAGAGGTAAAGCCAAGCTAGAATGGTCTTTAGGGAAAGTTCCTCCATCAGTCCCCTTCCTCCATCAAGCCAACAATCCTCTTGACCTTGAATTATTTTCACACCATCCAGTGTAGCTCAGGTCACTTCAAATATCCTTTCTCTGCCCATCCATCACTTCTCACCGCCCTCGAGGCACTCACCTTGGTTTCTCCCAAAATGTGTGCTAATTCCTTTTCCTGATTTCAAAGGTCATCCAAATGCAGGATAGAACATCTTTAAAAATGGAGCAAAGTAGCCCACCACCCTGCCACGGAGGGATCTATACCATCATGATGTTGGCCTTGTTTCAACCCATACCGAAAGCCCTCGTTTCTCTCACATTAAGCCTACTGCACACCTAGGTGACCAGTTCTTCCATCTCAAGTCTGTATTTTCTAATACATTAGCATGGTGCCTACAGCTCTACCCCTTTCATCCAGGCACTGACTACAAGTTTTCTTCAAAGACTCCAAATTGTTCCGCTGACTCAGGACAGACTGTTTAAGTCAGTTTGCGCTTTTAAAATCCCATTGTTTGCTTGCAGTCCTGATAAAACTTTTTCTCTATCTTAAATGACCCTCTTTTTTTATTGCTACTAACGTGTACCCTGTAGTTCACTTCAAACATCCATTCATCTGTCTGCTTTTATTTTTCTGTTCTCCATCGCCTTTGTTCCTTGTGAATTGCTTTGATTTTCTTTTGTCTCTAGACTCCTGGTGATCACATAGTTTGTATCTTCCAAGGACATGAGGATGACTTTTCAAGATTAAGCCTTGAGTCTACATTTTCTCAAAGCACTTGAGTGATATGCAGTATATTTGATAGGCTGGCCCCAGGAAGTCTTAGACGACTGAGGTTAGGGGTCTTATGACTTATATACCACAACAGAACCTTGTCCACAACAGGTTTCTAGAAGATGCTCTCGGCTAACCTCTGCCCTCAGAGAGCTTGCCACCAAGGATCCCTTGGTAAAAGAATAACTTGTACCTGCAATGGATCTCTTTCATTAATAGTAAACAGTGAAGTCCTATTCATAGGAAATGTATAAACTCCCTTAGATACCACAGAATATTGAATGAAAAGACTTCATGATCTTCCTTATCCACACTCTGTCTCAGACACCTAAAGGAGGAGAAATATTTCAGTCCTTTTTTTTTAATTCCACAGTTGGGCTATTAAACCAAGACTAGAATGAACAAATATGTCTTGTGAGCACTAGCAGATAAGCCTATCTCGCTAACAGTCTGTGAATCATAGATTTGCTGGTCACAGTCTTCACTAGAAAAGGAATTAAGAAGATAGACAACTGACTCCTTAAAGAAAGGCATGGAATCTAACAAGGAGTTGACTAAATACCCCTCTGTACAAAAACATGTCATATCTCAAGTCCATCAGGATCCAAACATTGTCTTATTTAATCCCCATCACAACTCGGCATTGGTATGCATTCTTATTATTTTCACAGAGAAACCAAGTCTCATAAAAACAAATCAATACTCACATAAGAGCGGTTAAGAACTTAGCTCAGTGGAAGAGCACTTACTTAGCAAGCACAAGGTCCTGGTTCGGTGCTCAGCACTAGAAAAAAAAATTAAATAGATAAATACTCTAAAATCAGATGAGTTTCACACCTAGATCTATCATCCCAGCCCCATGTGTCCCCACCCCTGCCATCCCGCAATGCTAAGACACCCACTGTAGGAGACAGCCTCGCATTAGACTTCTGCTTTCCACCCAGTGTATGTGTGTATTTAGTTGACGGAAGTGCTCCCTCGGGACTTGGCATATGCTAGGGCAGTTAGCTTTTGGAAGCAAGGATTTTCTTATTCATTCTGTAAAAGGAGTGATTTGTTGATAAGAAAAGTGAAGCAAAGTGTGAAAATCTTATATTTAGTGTGAACATTAGTAGAAACTACCACTTGACTGGCCTCAAGTCACACCTTTTTGTTGGAAGCCACTGGAATAAAAGAAAGCCACCTGCCCCATTTGTAACACAAAGAGGGCGTGGCAGAGCTAGCAGCCTGGCATTCGGGCCTTCTATCCCTCCCCCCATCCAGCTTGGAGCTGTTGCTGGGATCTTTGAAACTAGCAGAGGGTCTGGACAACTGTGAACCAGGACAGGAAATGCCAGGGTTCTCCCACCTCTTTCCCACAGAACAGAATTAAGACAGTGGGTGGGCAAAGCCCGTATGGCTTCGAGGGTGCTGAATGGCTGTGGATTGGAAGAAGTGACCCTCCAGGGCAGCAGGGGCCTCGATTCTGAGCCCTTCTTGTTGTCCAGAGGTCTACCTGCCCTGAAGCCCTGCCAGTCCCCAAGGCCACCAGCCCAGCTCTGCCTGTAGGAGAGTCAGACCCTTTGGAAAGCCCCATCCAGGGCATTGGCCTTAGGTCCTCAAAGAGGCACCTAAGCCTGCGAATCTGCATCCAGAGCAAGAATGCCATAGCATACCAGGATTTTTCTAAGCTTGGGAGGGTGGGGCTGTGGAGAGGAAACGACTTTGCCCTCTGTCCAATTCTGAGGCAACCCGCCACCATGAGCTCTGAGAAATAGCAGTTTTGTTTTGGAAATTGGCACCCAGCACAGGCTCACTCCTGGAAATGAACTTGAGGCTCCCCCTACACCCACAGCCCCCAGCTGCAGCGTTCTACTTCCAGCCTCCCTGCCAACACCCCCTTCCAGCTGCCCCTCTCAAAGGCAGCATTGTGCCCGCCTGGCACAGCAACAGAAGAGGGCTAAAGAGGAAGAAAACATTTTCTGCCCATGGGATGTTCTTAAGCAGGTTGTGTGTACATGGCTCCAACACCACATTCCTTGAGCCCACACAGACCCGCCAGAACACCATCATCCTGTCACAGATGGCGGCCACTTTTCAGGCTAGCCAGCCCCTAGCTTCCTGGGAAGGATGGACAGAGCAGAGGGAACCATGATGACACTTTTCCAATACAGCACATTCTTGCCTGCCAGAGAGCTAATTCTGAACTCCAAATATCTGAACTGGAAAGGGATTTAGTTTGATTTACTCACAAAAGATGCGTTCTATCACATTCTGATAAGTGGGCCTCCAACCTCCCCTTGAATATACTGAAAGGGCAGGAAGCTCCCTACTTCTGAAGAAGCCTGTTCAATGCTAGATGTGCAAACTTTGGAAAGTTCTTTCTGGTGTTGAACAAGGTTTGGATGTCCGATGCCTATTTCTCTGCTTCCCAAGTTGGCACTTAGCACAATGCTTAGAACAAAATAAGTGTACAGTAAGTGTCTGTGGGCTGCATCATTGAAATCCCCACTCGCTGGGCATATGAGCTCCTCCATGATCAACCAGAACATGTCTTCTTGCTTCTCATGGGGCTAAAGATGGATTGATCCACACTGAACTATTCAGCCCCACCTCCTTATTTGCTTCCATTTATAGCTCCATAACTCTCCTGACCATTCGTCTCTCTTTTTTAATATTTTTAAATTTTTATTTTATTTTATTTATTCATTTTCAAGCAGAGAGAGAGAGAGAGAGAGAGAGAGAGAGAGAGAGAGAGAGAGAGAGAGAACCAGGGCCACCACCTTGTGGGTCTGGCCTATGTGGGTCCTGGGGAATTGAACCAGGGGCCTTAGGCACTGGAGGCAAGTGCCTTACCCGCTGAGCCATCTCTCCAGCCCGACCATTCGTCTCTTGATAGATGAAAAATCCAATCCCCTGTATCTAGAACACTCCCAAGTGACAAGCACAAGACTAGCAGGTGCCCTGGACAAGCTCTCGAAGTTGCATTGGCTTCTGACCTTTCAGCTAGGATCTCACACAGGACACCTGAAGGTTGAGGAAGACAACCACACCTCTGATAAATGGGAAAGGAAGACCCTCCTTAGTTTCCAGTCCTTAGTTCCTTATCTGCAATTTGAGTGTAGACTGATGTGGCATGGCTGTAAGGACTAGATATATAGATAAAAAATATATGGAGGACCTGGTCCATAAGTTACTACAACATGATATATATGATTATGTATTTATTATTATTATTATTATTATTATTATTATTATTATTATTATTATTATTATTGTCTAACTGCCCACAACGTACATGAGCTCCCAAAAACTTATAAAACAGCTTCTCTAGCCGGGCGTGGTGGCGCACGCCTTTAATCCCAGCACTCGGGAGGCAGAGGCAGAGGCAGAGGTAGGAGGATCACCATGAGTTCGAGGCCACCCTGAGACTACAGAGTGTATTTCAGGTCAGCCTGGGCTAGAGTGAGACCCTACCTCAGAAACCCCCCCCCCAAAAAAAAAGTTAAAAAAAAACAGCTTCTCTGAATCCAGAACAAATCATTGCCTTTAAGATTTATCTACATGTCAGGCCAATAAAAAAAAATTAATTCATTTGTGTATGCACCAGGATCTCTTGTCACTGCAAACAAATAAACACCAGACACTTGTGCCCCGTTTTGCGTCTGGCTTATATGGATGGCTTGGGAATTGAACCCAGGCCAGCAGATTTTGCAAGAAAACACCTTTAACTGCTGAACCATCTTCCCAACCGCAGGCTAATTTTTTGTACGGAAATAATTTTAGATTATCTTTCCAATAATGCTGTCACCACAATCAGCACCACTCAATCAATGTAGCTCCTTTTCTTCCCTCACAATACTTATCAGGATGGTAACTCTGAAAGTATTCTCTTCCCAGCTCTCCTTTCTTTGATGTCTTTATGTATCTTGCAATTGTCTGTAGTGAGAAAATTTACCCTAAAGCACTATTTTGTGTTATGATTTATTTATTTATTTTTGGTTTTCGAGATAAGGTCTCACTCTAGCCCAAACCGACCTGTAATTCACTTTGTAGTCTCAGGTTGACCTCAAACTCATACCTCTTCCTCCTGAATGCAGGGATTAAAGACATGTGCCACCATGCCCTGAAGCAATAAGGACTTTTAATTGCTTCTCTGATTGGTTGGTGGGTTGTTCTGGAAAGTCTGCTATTAAACATCTAGCAGCACTCCACAGTCTCCAGCACGGACCTGGGGAGCACCTTGTAGACAGGGCTCTTGTCCCATTTCTGCTCATCCCCACAATCCAGCAGAGACTAAGTGGATTCTCATTATTCTTAGTGGATGAATGAATGTTTCTGTCTTCTGTCTCTTATGAATAGCCCCTCTCATGCTTATTCTCACCGGGTTTGGGGGAAGAACTTTGTTCACCCATAATCAAAGGACCACTTCATGCAGACTTGGGTTAACCTTCCACATCTCTTCCTGTCCTGGATGTTCAGCCCACTTAATTTGTTCAATAAAGTCATCTAAAGATATTGGGAAAATTCACCTGGAAAGAAGGGAATTTTATCAGGTTTCTTTAGGGAGCAACATGGTTTCCATTTGGGGATTTTTCCACACATTGTTTTTTTCACTTCACAGACAGTTACATTGCATACTTGATATGGGTAAAATGGCCTGGACCTCTGAAGAACACACAGCGGTGTAAAACATGGTCTCGTGCCTTCTATGAGATTCAAGTGTCCTTGAGGACACATGGCGGAACGTACGTCCATATATGATGGGATAGTAAAGCAACAAAAGCTCAGAGGCTGGAAAATCCCTCTCCATCAGGGCATTGAGAATAGACTCATGGAGTCACTGCTCCTCAGACAAGAGGGTGAGATCTGACCAGGCAATTTTGGTCGTGTGTGTAACAGAAACAAATGTAAGCAGGCCTCAACTCTGTGGCTACTGGGCAGAAAAAGTCAGGTTCCCATAACCGACACTTACCAGGACCCAGCTAGCAGTCTTCCTTGGCTACTGTTCTCCCTCCAAACCAAAGAGGACTCTCCAGGCCCAGCCTTACCCAGAACCCAGACTTACTTTCTAGTTTACCAAGCCAATTCAGAGATTCAGAGATCAATTCAGAGAGCCCTCCAGCCCACCACCCATGTCCATTCCCAAGCCCTACAGAACCTTGAGGCTACAGAGGGAAATTTACACTGATCTCTCTCTCTCTCTCTCTCTCTCTCTCTCTCTCTCTCTCTCTCTCTCTCTCTCTCTGCTTCCTTCTTTCCTCCCTCCCTCCCTCCCTCCTCCCAATGTCTGATGGTGTTCCAATCCCACAAAAAAGTGGCAAGAGAGTAGAGGGCTGGCTAGGTGGGTCTCAGGCCCTGCCCCTTGCCCTTAGGCTCTAACCAAGCCAGAGAAGGGAAGGGAAGGAAAAATAAAAAGAAAGGAAACAAAAGGGAAGGAAAAAGGGAAGGGAAGAAAAGAAAAGGCTCAGGGAATTTAAAGATCAAAAGCCAGGCATGAGGCCTATAATTCTAGCACTTGAGAAGCTGAAACAGGAGGATCTTATGAGTTCAAGGTCAGTCTGGGATAGAGTGAGACCCTGCTTTTAAAAAAAAAAAAAAAGGAGGGCTGGAGAGATGGCTCAGCGGTTAAGGCACTTGCCTCTGGTGCCTAAGGCCATGGGTTCAATTCCCCAGTACCCCACATATGCCAGACCCACAAGGTGGTGGCCCTGGTGCTTTCTCTGTCTCTGTCTCTCTCTCTCTCTCCTCTCTCATTTCTCTGCTTGAAAATGAATAAACAAAATATTTTTTAAAAAAGAGAGAGAAAGAGCAAGAAAAAGAAACCTAGGAGATATATCAACTAAATACATTGTATAGCCCTTTCTGACAAACCAATCACTAGAAAAGTGAGATTGTGGAGAAAGTTAAGAAATTATTGTTACTATAGAAGAGTGATAATCGGAGTAATTTTTACA
Organism: Zapus hudsonius; assembly: GCA_004024765.1. Taxonomy (NCBI): domain Eukaryota; kingdom Metazoa; phylum Chordata; class Mammalia; order Rodentia; family Dipodidae; genus Zapus; species Zapus hudsonius. The sequence continues at coordinate 7,868 of PVHP010003682.1, forward strand.
TCTTTATCATTGAAAGATATACCGTACTTAGGGATAAAATGATAGAAAACAGAGGTTGGCTGTCTAACAGTCCAGCTACGTTGAACACCAGATGGAGAAGAGTTAAAACACGACTGGCTGCCCATCGTCACTGCTGATGCTGGGTTTGGAGCTCATGGGGGCTTTCTGTTCTCTCCTCTTTCCTATCCGGTTAGAAATACCCATGGAAAGTTTAAAAAGGAAAGACCAGGACGTAGTGGAAGCTTGGGAGGAGGGAGCATAAATGTTCTTGGTGGAGTTTCCCAGACAAAGAACATTTCAAGTTGAGAGAAGTCATCTCCAGTGCCCATGAGGCCTGGGTCACACCTTGTAGGAGATCAGAGTTGGGTGATCTTTCTCCAGAAGCAAATCCAAGCCAGTAGGAGATGAAGCTATGAAACAAAGCAATCTGCCTCCCAAGCCAGAGAAGATCTGTCAGTGGTAGGCTGAATTGAGGTTAGAAGAAAGGAGAATTTCCTAACTGCTTAAAAAAAGAAAACAGGTCATCAAATAAAGAGTAGGATCCCCTCTCAGGACCTACAGAAATAAGACCACAGGGCTGAAATGCAGAAGGTGTCTGTATTGACTTTTCAGGTCACTGCTGAGGGCTGGCAGTGGGCACACACACACACAAAAAAAAACCAAAACCCAGTGTAGCAGAGACAGCACCAAGATCCTGCCTCCCTCAGCTCCTGGGCCATCTCAGCAGAGATCAGAGAGGCTCTGCCTCCAGATGCGGAGTCTCAGGCTCTAAAACAAGGGCGAAGGCAGTGACCATGAACTCCAAGTGCATTTCCCCCGCACGGAAACGCCCTGTGGCTGCCTAACCTGGTCTCTGGTTACCTAGGCACCAGCCAAACTAAGAAAGACCCAAACTGGAGGTGCCACGTCCCTGGGCTGCAGAACTGCGCAGAGGACCCTGCGCATGCGTGCCGGCAGCTGGGCCCCGAGTCCCCGGGAGAAGGGGGCGGTGACGTCATGGAAATGTGGAGAATTTAGCTCGGGAGCCCGCAGGGACTGCAGTTCCATTTAGGTCGACCCTCCAGGCCCCACTTCTGGGAGACCTGGAGTTCTAGAGAAAAAAAATCAGTGTTGGATGGTTAGCTAGGAGCCAGGCGTGAGCTGACAAGCCTGTCACCAGCTCAGACCATGAAATTGCTTCCAGCAAAGCTCGGGGACTTGAGGAAGAAACCCTGCATGGTGGCACAGGGCTTGGAGAAACTGTAGTAATAATGCGGGGACATGGAGTGCAATGGTCTTTCATCAAACCATATTCTTTTTTTTCCTTAAATATATATTTATTGTCCATAATGAGTTACATTACAAACCATATTCTTCTCCATCTTTATTTTACGAATGAGAATGTAAAGCTCAGTGAGATTAAGAAACCAACCCAGAATGACACAGCTGTCTAGTGACCGAGCCAAGATCTAAACCCCAGCTCTGTCTCCAAGCCCAGACACGCTCTTTCCTAGGTACTCTGTGGCCTTTCACTTTCCAAGAGTGGAGAGACTTCCATGCCAAGCACTAAGGGTCCTGATTCTTCCCATGCACACTGGACCAATGGGAGAATGGGGGAGGGAATGTCTATCAGAAAGCAGAGCTAATAGCTAACATTCCTAGCTGGTATGTCTAGCGATGTCAAGGACGGGGCTCACTTAAACTTGCAAGGAAACAAGGAAGGAAGAAAGATGACTTTGTGGAAGGTGTTTTGTTTTTGCCAAGAACTATACTGGTGGTATGTTTTAAGCAGATTTTGAAATGTTTTAATTCATTTATTTGCATGTGTGTGTGGTGTGTCTGTGTATATGTGGGGGGGGGGCACACCAGGGCCTCTTGCTGCTACAAAAGAACCCCAGATGCTTGTACCACTTTTCTGCATCTGTCTTATATTGGTGGCTAGGGAATTGAGCCCCCAGGTAGCAGGCTTTGCAAGCGAGCGTCTATAACTGCTGAGCCATCTGCCTAGCCCTGAACTTAATTTTTAAAAAAAGTGGCACAGAGACAAGATATAATAATGTTGTGGACATTGATGCTCCAGGCACTTCTCTGAGCACTTACAAGATCAAGCAGTAGTGGGAGATTTCAATTATTCAAACAACAGCTGGAAGCTTAGTTTAATTTTGCTGTAAGTCTAGCATCAGCAAAAGTCCCAGCCTGCCTCACTGACTCATCTCTTGAGTAAGGATCTGGAATCCAGCATCTTGACATCCTGGCTCTGCCACTTGTACAAGTGACAAGTTCTGTAGCTTTGAGCCACTGCCTTCACCATCCACTGGGGTAGCAAAGGTGTCTCCCTCCCCACCAGGGTCCCAAGAAACGATGTAGGTGAAGGCTAGCCCAGTCCCTGAGAAAGTCTCACCAAGCCTGAGCTATGAATACTTCACAAAGGGAGGAGGTATTTCAGTCAGTGATGAATAAATTCAGGTGCTGTGAAAGAAACTACAACCAAGAGGGAAAGTGACCATCTGACCCCAAGTAGAGGTGAGAGAAGGGAAGCAATGCTGAGCACAGCTAAGGAAAGTTTGTGTCACAGTATGAGAAAAGATGGTGCGATGCCAGACAGAAGTAGAAGGATCGCCATGAGTTCAAGGCCACCCTACATAGTGAATTCAATGAATTCCAGGTCAACCTGGGCTAGAGAGAGAACCTACCTTGAAAAAAAAGAAAAAAAGAAACTCCTAATTAAGAATAGCATAGGAAGGACGGAAGGATAACAATATTCTACTCTAATAAGAATAAGAACATTCTAATATAAATTTCTCATAACCATTAATCATATTGAAAAGAAAAGGAAAAGGAGTTTGTTTTGTGTTTTAAAGTCACTGTGACATTGAGGAGCCCATGCTTTAAGGGGTCTGTACACAGAAGCGCAAAGGCAACGTGTAGGCATACATACACCCAGAAGTGACCGCAGGAGAAGGACTTGAACCTGTAAGCCTGGCTTTGAGCAGACTGAGGAGAACGTCAGGTGACGTTTGAAGCGAAACAACTCGAGAAAAAGAAAATGAACAAAACCATGGAAGGTATAGCTCAGTAGGACTCTGCCACTCTGCCGTTTTCATCTTTTCCAGAGACTAGTGACCCTAAGCAGAAAAAACGGAAGGACAGGTACTAAATAAAGGTGACTGTCAAGTTCAAGGTAGATTAATAGAGAGCTTCAAAATTACACACGTTTAAATCCAAGTCATTTGACAATCCTCTAGATGCCATTCAGTAACCTGACACTTCTAGAAAATAGTAGGTTCCATCCAGCGAGAAGTAAGTGGACAAATGTCACCCCAGTTTTCAAAAAAGAAAAGGGTGTATTATGAAAATTACACATTGACGTCCTTTATTCTAGTCTGACAAGACTACGTAATTAATACTCATGGCTGTCACATTACTGACTTAATATAGATTCTTTTATTCCTTTTCTGATTGTTAGGAGTGCTTTGAAAATGTTATGTGATCTTAGCAGGGTGTCTTGTGTTTCGGTGAAAAGAACACAGGATTGAGGTCTGGAGAGCCGGGTTTCAATCTAGCCCCACCATCAGTAAGTCAGATGCCCACAGGGAAGCAGGCCTCAGTTATAAAAGATGGGGCTGGTTCTCTTAGGTCCTTTTATCTTAAAGCTCCAAGATTCCACCTGGAAGTGAAGGGTACAGTATAGTCTCGAAGTTACAGCTCCAATACCACGGTTCTAAGGGCGGTTAACGCACCATGCATGGTGCTATGTTCAAATGACCAACGAGAGAACTTGGACTCTGGGCTTGTCCTTTATATACAGGTATTAGTAACTTAATCCCAAATGATGGCAGACTATGACAAGGCTTGCCGAATGAAGGTTGGATTTGACCAGAGAAGGGTTGGCTAAGAGTCAGATGAGATTCGTTAACATTACAGAGCACTTTGTTTTTAAATCCTGCATATGTTCAAGAGATGGCAGAGAAATGGATCATGGGATGAAGGTCACAGGCTGAAGTGATGTGAACAAAAGGGCTAGTGCTGCTCATTCCTGTTAATAATAAGGATAAATGGGAATGGGAATCATGGTGACCTCTTACATGTGCTTTGTACACTACCCCATTTCAGGGGAGATAGCATAACATTTGTGGGGGATGATAATGTAACAGAATTTCAGCCCCCCAAAAAGCTGGTATCACTGCCACCAGCCCCATGGATCTTGTCATTAGTGGTGTTTTCAAAGCTAGTGGCATTACCAACTAGGCAGAGAAACTATAGTGTGCGCAAAACAGGACAGTCAAAATAAGAAAGGGGGGGTGGAAAGATGACTCAGCGGTTAAAGGCACTTGCTTGCAAAGCCAGATGGCCTGGGTTTGATTCCCAAGTACCCACATAAAGCCAGATGCACAAAGTGGCACATGCATCTGGAGTTTATTTGCAGTGGCAGGAAGCCCTGGTGTGCCCATTTTCCTTCTCTCTCTCTCTCTCTCTCTCTCTCTCTCTCTCTCTCTCTCTATTTTTCTTTCCCTCTCACTCTCTCTCCTTGAAAAAAACAAGTAAAATATTTTTTAAAATTAAGAAAAGGTCCGAAAACCAACCCCCACAGGAAGTTAGAAGTTGACCGTGTTCATGCATAGCCAGAGACTGGAGTGAGAGGGAAGAAATAGTGGGTTAGCTGAGGCTCTTACTGCCTGCCTTGACATCTGTGTGCCTCCACTTGTAAGTTGTATGATATTGAACAAGTTACTCAGCCTCCTCTATGCCTCAGTTTCCCCAAATATACCAGGAGGGTAGTCATTGAGACTGATAGCATTGCCTTGAAGATAACCAATGATTGTGTATAAAAGTGAGTGTGTGGATGACAGCACAGGATGATCACATGATCACCTCATGTGACATGATGGCTGGGCCTGGCCCCATGAAGAAGTGGGAGAGCCATTCCACCTACCTCCAGAAAGGAAAATGAGATCATCAAGTGGAAGCAAGAAGAATCTAGATCCACTTAATGAGACCTTTCAAAGTATACAAACTTCTCAATGAAGAAATGAGTTCCCATTTACCAGAATACAGCTCACTGCCTTCTGTTCTGTAGTTGGGAAAACAAGTCAGGAAGGTGATAACATCAATTGAGAACTTCAAGGAAATCAGGAGATGAGTCAGTGAGAATGGGAACAAGCCCCATCTCTCTCTTCCTTCCTTGTTGGAAAGACCGAACGTTTGAGTTTGGAAGTGTTTTAGGCCATTTTCTGGTGCAGAATCAGAATACCACATGCTGGGGAATTCATAAAGAATGAACACTGTCTACTCACAATTCTAGAGATGTAAGGTCAAAGGGCTGCCTGTGCCAAGAGCCTCTTGCTCATGGCTCTGTAGAGTCTGGGGCAACACAGGGCATCCCTTCATGGTTCTCACCTTAGTAAGCTACTAATGCAATGAGCCCCACTCTTATGTATGACCTGATCTAATCCTAATTATGCCCGACCTCTTAAAACTGTTACAGTGACTGTTGACTCTCACCATTAGTTTGGTGAAGACATTCAAGCCATAGCAGTAGGTAGCCTGGGTGACAGATTTGTTTGTTTGTTTGTTTCTTCTCTGAGGTAGTGTCTCACTCTAGCCCAGGCTGACCTACAACTCACTCTATAGTCTCAGGCTAGCATCGAACTCAGTGATTCTCCATCCTCTGCCTCCCGTGAGTGCTGTGATTAAACCACACTCAGTGGTAACAGATTTTCATTGTACACTTTTGACTTTTTTCCTTTCTCACGATAAGTAGCACAGTGCATCTCTTTGGGTCCAGTTAGTTCTTCTGTAAATGAAGTGAATTCCAAGGATCAAGGATCAGAACTAAGGTATCTTACCTTGTTGGCAAGCATTATGCTAAAGTAAGCTAGCTTTATAGCTATGTGAAATACACAAATTCAAGGCTTCTAGCTTCCCGTACTTAGTGAGGGATGTGAGTGGCAGGAATTGGATAAAGAAACACTGCAAAACCAGCAAACACATGTGCCAGAATTTCACCTGCAATACGGGTGCAAAGAGTCAAATTCTGAAAGTCTTCCAAACCATTGTACTTCTCCTGGGGGAGAGGAATAAAATGAAAATTTTCCGTCATCTGTTGAGAATCTGCTGCATGTTGGGTTCTAGATTCAGGGTCCCTGCAAGCCTTCACAGCAATTAGGAAATTAGCTAATGAGATTTGATTAGAGAACAGTTTGGCAACTATGTGGTCCGTGGTGTAGCCCTATAGAAATCTCAAATTGTTGTTCCCACAGCTGACCAGGACTGGGTCTCCCCACCTCACTATAGCTGTCAAAGCCTTGAGCCTGAGAAACTTTACCAGAGACTCACCTTCTGGCAGTGGCAGGGGGGCTGAAGACAGCATCATGGGTCACAATCTGCTGAGGACACTAATGGCCTTTTCTCTCTGCTTCCCAGTGTGACGGAGTTGAGGTGGACCTCAGCAACATCTTCCTGGAAGGCATTGCCATTCTCAACATCCCCAGCATGTATGGAGGCACCAATCTCTGGGGAGGCACCAAGAAGAACCGGGCTATGATCCGAGAAAGCAGGAAGAGCGTCACAGACCCCAAGGAACTAAAATTCTGTGTCCAAGGTAAGCAGGCATGAGGATAATTGTTCTAGCCAGTGCCCAAGTGGCACAGAGTGACAGCTGCCAAGTTTCTGGTGCTTTGGGAATATGCTGGCTCATCATCCTTGGCATTGGAGAGTTTACAACCTGATTAAGAAGCAAGATTCACAGTAAAGGAGTCCTCAATGACAGTTAATAGTCAAAGTGGGGCTCCATGGTGCCCCTGCATGGTTACCAATGTCTTCCAATTTCTATGTACATATATGTCAGTTTTCAACCTGCTCTCTTGCCCCCACCTGGAGCTTCACACCTAACCCATCACTCCATGACCCCTTCTTCCCCTGAAACCTTTGGTCCACTAAGCTTCTGGGACTCCACTCCCTCCCAGTTTTCCTCAGTCTCTTTCTCTCTGGCCTCTTAAGGCTGGAGGCTCCCAAGGCTGGGTTCTTCTCCTTCTCTCTCCTGTCTCTCCTTCTTTCATGACCTCCTTCAGTTGTGAGACTTTATTTAAATACGTATGTGAGCCTAGGATGCTGCCAAACCTGTCTCAGCCTCCCCTGTACTCCAGGCTCTTAGCATGTCCAGGCTGAACTCCTGCTATCCCTCCCCCAGGTTTCTCCAGCCTTCCCAGGACTCAAGTCAACACATGGGCAGCATCCTTGACTCCTTTTAAAATCTGACTTCTTAGAAAATTACACTACTATTACAGATCACCAGGGGTCTAAATACTTGTCACAACATGCTTTTCTGCCACCTTGATCTGAGCAACCATTATCTTTTCCTCAAATTACTGAAAATCCTCCTCTCTGGATGCCCTGCTGTATACAGTCTATACTCAAGCACTGAGTGTGCTGGTGCATACCTGTAATCCCAGTATTTGGAAGGAAAAGGCAGAAGGAGGAGGGGCATGAGGCCAGCCTGGGCTTTATAGCAAGATCCTGTCTCAAAAAAACAACAATCAAAAAAGTCTATTCTCAAAAGAAAAAAAAAGTTGATTCGCACCTCATCAGAGACTTCTGAGAACATGTCAGACTGTGACAATCGACTCAATATTCTGTTGCAACTCCCAGTAAAAGCCAAAGGTATTAATGTGACCCGGAGCCCCATGTGAGCTGGTTTTCAGACCTCAGCTTCTGTGTTGACTCTCCCACTTACCCACTCTGCTTGTCACTCTGGACAGCAGACTAATTCCAAACCAGCCATTCGTTCAGATTGGAACAGCTAGGTAGTACAACCAGAGGTCATAACTAAGCCTTCAGTTTATGATGCACCAGGATAAGCAAGACCGTTTTCTTGGGTCCTTGAAATAACTTTCACTCCAGGCTGTGAAGATGGCTCGGTGGGTAAGAGCTTACCAACAAGGGTGAGGGCAGAGGAGGGAGGGCCCAAGACCAATATAAACAGATGGGTGTGGCCATGTAGTACATCTTAACCTGGGTCCTGTGGGCAGCAGAGAGTGGAGAATCACAGGAGCTCAGGAAAACCACAGCAATGTGAGGTTTCTCGGAGAGAAACTTAGTCTCAAGGAAATACATGGATGAGTGATAGATGAAGGACACCTGACATTCTCCTTTGGCCTCTGCATGCATACACACTGTTATAGTCAGCCACACACCACTGGGATGAATCTCCAAACCAGGCACAGTTATGGGAGAAAAGGATTTATTGAAGCTACAGATCCAGGGAAAGTTCCGTAACAATGAAAAAGGCTGGCCCCCTTTCACAGGTCCAAGCAGAGGGAGAAACCCATCACCAACACCACAAACACAAACATACACACACACAAACAAAACAGGCAGGGGTAAGAGAAGAGTTTCTCCCCCTTTATATAGCCTTAGGGTGGGGTCTTGAAATCCTATTCCAAACTTGTTGGCTTCCTGAGTCTCTGAAATTTCCTTCCTGCACTGCCCTCCCAGGAAGGGATGTTCATTTCTAGCTCTCCTGAGCTTCTTTACATCCTGCCCTCTACTGAGAGGCTGCCTTCATGTCAATATCCTTAGAGACCCACCCAAGATAATTTTTAAAAATCAAGTTAACAACAAAACTTAACCATCACGAACACTATTTGCACATTCATGAGCTCACCCCCCCACACACACACACACAAGACCTTCTCTCCAACTTCTTACCAGGATCAGAATGGGGACTTAGTAAAAGCTCCTGATGCCTCTGTTGATTATTTAGTCTTCATGGATCCTCAGTGGCCTAGCAAATGAGGTTGAGAAGCCATGACTAAGGACACTGCCAAAGATACTATACCAGCAGCCAAGGGATTAGATTCTATACCAAATATCGCTACTAATCTAATTTTTGCTACATCAGTTTTCTTTGCTCCCAAACCAACACCTCATGTAAAAACTTTGCTAAGCTGGATGGATGAGGTTGAACAAGATGATTGGTTTTTAAACCAGACCCATTTTTTTTTAAAAAAGAAGATTCCCGGATTCTTGCCCATCTACCCAATCAATCTCTGGGCTTCTTCCTGGGAATCTAGATTATAACTAGTTCCCCGGATGACTCTGGTGGGCTGCTGAGTGTGAGAACCAAGTAAATGCCCCAAATCTCATCCTAGTATTCCATGATTGGGTCTGTGTTCTTTGATGTCCCAGGCAGACCATTAAAGAGAGAGCTTACTTATTTATTTCACATCTGTATTCCAGGGAAAGGTTACTAAGAAACATCAACTTTACACCTCCATCCTTTTAAAGAAGACTCCAGAAATATTTTTCTGTTGCCCTCTTCAGGCCCCTTTATTTCACACAGTAAACTTTTCAATTTGTATAAATTATTAAGCTGAATAATGCATTCCTCCTTCCTCCCTTGGCAGGGGAAGTTGTGGGTGATGGAAGAGTGGGGGGAAGCATTGGTGATTGTCTAAAGTTCCTGCAAATTTCCCACCCTGATGATCCTGCCTCAGCCCCCACCCTGGCAGGCAGTTCCATCAGAACAGAACGGAATGGAATGAGGAATCATCAGAGAAGAGACTTTCCCTGTCTCCACCCTGGGGCTTGGCAAAGCTCTTCCTGGGGTCTTATTCTGGTTAGGACCTAAGGACAGCCCCTTAAATGTCTGATCTTATATCTTCCCCCTTTTAAAGCAGGGGCAAACTGTCTGATGATCATCCTTAACCATCGTGTATAGGAACTCTTTTCCCCCATCCCCTTTCCCATTTCCACAAAAGATTAGAAGCAAGCAAACACCAACAAAAACCAGAAAGCCGTTTCTGTTCTTCAGATGAGGACAAAAAAAAAAAAAAACTGATCAAAGCAGTGGCCAAGGAGCGGTCCGGTTTCTGGGCTTTGCAGAGATCCTGCCTCTGAGCTCTCCTCTTGAAAGAACCATGATCTCTCGCATACATGTTGAGTTGTAATGGAAAAAGCTAAAGAGGAAACTTTATTTAGTGAAAAAGCATTGGCCTGAACACCCAAAGGCCTGGGTTCCAGCTCAGACTGCCTCACCCTAGTAGGTAGCCTTGGGCGTGTCCTTTTACCTTCTCCCTTTTCCTACTCTGCAAAGTAAGCAATCAGGAAGGAAGTCACATTTCAAGGCTCCCTGAGGTTCCAGAGAATACTAGTTGTATTTGGTCTATGTGGACTCCTTGGGAAGAATTGTATATAACCTTTTCTCTTCTTTCTGTGTGTTTTATCCCAGGATTTATAAGGTAGTTGAAGAAGCAAGGGACTCTGTCTCTATAGGCTCTTATTTTGTTGGGATTCTTGACTCTTTGGGGCTGGAGGAGAAAGAGAAATCATGGCTGAGTAGGTGAGAAGGGTCTTTTCATAGCAAGTGCAAAAGGAAATAATTAAAGGAGTTACCTTCAAGTCTCTCGTCATAGATCAGGTTTTCTCCTGGGATAACCCATACAAGTATGAAGGCCACGTAAGATTCCCATGGAATGATTTCTATGAAAGCACTGGCTGATCAAAGATAAGGATCCTAGGGAAAAAATACCAAGCTTGTACCTGGATTATGTGGTGTTGTAGCCAGCCACACGTTGCTGGGATGAATCTTCAAACCAGGCACAGTTTATGGGAGAAAAGTATTTATTGAAACTACAGACTGAGGGGAAGTTCCGTAACAGTGAAAGAGGTCCAAGCAGAGAGAAAAACCCATCACCTACAACACACACACACACAGGACAGGGAACAGGCAGGGCGTCCAAAGAGAATTTCTTCTCCTTTATATAGCCTTAGGGTGGGGTCTTGCAACCCTATCCCAGACTTAATGGCTTCCTGGTCTCTGGAATTTCTTTCCTGGGTGGCCCACACAGGAAAGGATGTTTACTTCCAGCTTCTTTGAGCTTCTTTACATCCTGCCCCCTACTGAGAGGCTGCCTTCCTGTAAACATCCTCAGAGACCCACCCAAGATAATTAAAAAGATCAAGTTGACAACAAAACCTAACCATCACATGTGGGTTTAAATTTTGGTGTATATATTTTTTGTTATATAAAACTTGGGAAATTATAAAGTCATAGCTTCCTCACCTGTGAAATAACCATAATAATTACCTAGCTTGTTATGAAGAAAATGGGAGCCGGGCGTGGTGGCGCACACCTTTAATCCCAGCACTCGGGAAGCAGAGGTAGGAGGATTGCTTTGAGTTCAAGGCCACCCTGAGACTACATAGTGAATTCCAGGTCAGCCTGGGCTAGAGCGAGACCCTGCCTCAAAAAAACAAAAAAAAAGAAAAAAAGAAAAGAAAATGGGTGTACAAGTGCTTAGACATGGTATGAGTTCAAACTTTAAAAAAAGAAAAGATAAAGCTCCTCTTTCCTCAAATCGTTTTTTATGCTGGAGCATGCCTGATGCTCTCTGGTCTTGACATTCCTGTCTTCAGCGTTACATCCCCTGCCCCACCACTGACCGAAAGCTCCTGCCAAAGCCAGCTCCGCCTACGTCCCAGCTCACTGAACTTCACTGACAATCGTATCTACTAGCTCCCTTCCTATACTTTCTATACTTTTCAGTTTCTAAAGACAGAGGCTAGGAGTTATTCATCTTTCTATCACTATTTCCTATCTTCCAAGTAGTTAATAAAAATATTTAAAATAAGAAATAAATGAGCCAGTCATGGTGGCACACAGCTTTAATCCCAGCACTCGGGAGGCAGAGGTAGGAGGATCGCTGTGAGTTCAAGGCCAAGTAGTGCTAAGAGTGACTTCCAGGTCAGCTTGGACTAAAGTGCCTCAAAATAATGATGAAGAAGAAAGGAGAAGGAGGAGGAAGAGGAAGGAAGGGGAGGGGGAGGAGGAAGAAAGAAGAAAATAAATGAGAAGCATATGGGACCGGTTATCTTTAGTATTTGTAACAAGAATAGTAAGGAATAATGCCATTTTTAAATATCCTGTGTGGCTTGCAGATAATTTTAAGTATATAGCTATAATCCTAGTAAGAAATCCATGAACAAGGTTATATAACTAGCCAATTTTATATCCCTATTTTATAGTCGGGGGAAATTCGAGGATCAGAGAAAGGGTTGGACTTATCTAATTTATGGTCAGGAGTAGCTTCAGAACCAAGACTCAGGGTCACAATCCCAAGCCTAGTCCCTGGAGGATAGTGTCATCTAGATATTTTATTATATAAGTTACTGTGTGTGTGGCACAAGCCAGACTCTCCAAACATAGGAGACATTTATGTCCAGACCAAAGAAAGGCTCCATATCTACTTGTTGAAATTCTGCTCCTACAAGGCTTCCTATGAGCATCACCTCTCTGGAGCTTTTCCTCCATCACCAACATGCTGATTGTAGGCACGCCTGTCCAGCATACCTTTCCTCTGCTTGGCCCTGAAAAAATGAGGGCCATATGTTCCTCATTGTGGTAGGTTGAATGCTATAGTGTAAATGTATAGCCCCATAGACTCAGTTGTTTTATTAAAATTAAATGTGTAACTTGGGTCTCCAGCCATCTGGCTGGAGGAGGTGTCACTGGGTGGGGGAAGTCCAACCCTAAGGTGGGTTTTCGGGGAGATCTGGATTTCCAGCCCAAAGGTGTGAAGAGAGCAGTTCTGAGCTCTGGCTGTGCTTGCTTGCTCCTTCTTGGTGTTTGCTTGCTTGTTGTGTTGGCTGTTGGTATTTTCTCTCTGCTTGGGTCTGTGAAAGGGAGCTGGCTTCTTCCACCATTGATGGAATTTCCCCTCGATTTGTAAGCTGAAATAAACCCATTCGTCCCATAAACTACGCCTAGTTGGGTGTTCATCCCAGCAACATGGTGCTGACTACAACACTCCCCTTTGTGTCCCTGTCACAGCCTACCACCCTGCTTGACCCACAGTGCTCTACAGAAGTAGTTGTTGCAGAAAGGAGTGAGGGGAAGAAATTACCTTCACAGCACAGTAGGCAGTAGACTCTGGAGCAAAACAGAAAATGGAATGAAGTCAAAATCTTGATTAGAAAAAAAGACTTGAAAGTATATGGATTTGTGAGGCTGAGAATTTTAGTTTTTAAAGGAACCACTGGACACTCGTTTCCCAGTGATATCTTCTGGCTATTTTCAAATATATTCTAGAGGACTTGCAGTTGGAAGTCAGTGTGGAGTGAGGGACTAGCCACTGAAGAAGTGCTCAGAAGACCCAAGCCTACTCACCACAACCCAGCTAACATGAGATGAGCTGCAACCCTCCCCAAGCCTTCATTTCAACACTTACAAGAATGGAATGATGGTGGTCTCTTTCCCTCAGCAATGTTGTGAGTTCAGTTAGATCATCCTAGTGGAGCACTTGGCAAAGAGCCTGGAACATGGTGAGCTCTTGACCAACAGTAATCATAATCAGAGTTCAGTGATGATTATACATGAAAGGGGCCCAATTTAGAACCAATCTCTTGGCTGGCCAGCCAGTGTGAAGCCCACAAGCACACCTATGACCTCACTAGCCTCATACAGACACTCTCCAAGACGATGCACACAGACACCAGATCTGCCCTCCCACATGCAGAGGCTCCTCCTGGGAAGGGAAAATTCTTCTGGTACAAAATCACTTGCTCTGAAAGCATGAGTGGTTCATTCTTCTGAGCACTGCACCTGTGCAGGTGTTCCACTCATTGTATGACCTTTGCCCTGAATCCTAAAGGTTAGGTGCCACCCAACCATGTCTGAGTCACACTCCCAGGTGAAGAAACAGAGCTCAGAAGAGAAACTCATAATAATTGTGAGCACAGGTATATTGCTTCTTGTGGATTTCCTTCCACTTTTATATAAATCCATAACAGAATATTGTCTGGAACTGTTCCCAATTATCAGTGGTGATCTAATGGTCATAAGTAAGCAATAGCCACTACTCTTTGGAGATGAGAGGAAAACTAAAATGTTCCTAAAAATCATTCACTTAAGAAAGGTCTCTCTGGCCCTGGTCTCTCTCTGGGCTGGCACAGAGCAAGTCATGTGATCCTAAAGAGCATCAGGAGAGTACTAGGTGGTACTACTCTTGGTTCTGGGAAGTTACTGTGGCAGCATGTGTCATTTTTGTTAAATGTTTGCTGTCCCACAGAGAGACTTGGCTTTGCTTTTCATAGGATATCACAGCTTTGCCATTTATTCCTTCAAGCAACCCATGTTGGGATCAGTATGTCTCAAACTATCACTGTCTTCTTCCTCTATAAATACCCTTCTCCTCTCCCAAAGCCTTCTGATTCCTCCATAGCCACGTGATCCCTACCTGGCTAATGTCTCACCTGTTGACCAAACCTGAGACCTACAGTTGTTCATTTGCCCTCACAGCTACCTGATGGAACTCTCCTATAACTACTTCTTTGCATTGGGTCTGTCTCACCAGACTGTGAGCTCCTTAGGGAACCCCAGATATAATAGTCCCTTTTCTATCTCTAAGCCTAGCAGGGTCTCTGAGACCTCAAATGAGCTTCTTTCTAAGCCTTAGTTGGTCCAAAGTACCCTGAGTCATGGCCCATGGAGCTGTGAGCTAGGGGACTGTTTTTGAGTTGGTATCTCAGCAAAATGGAATTGGTATGTGATGCTGGCATGTGAGCTTCCAGCACTCCTCTGCCAGCATCAGCCCATGTTGGAGCTCAAAAGGCCTGCCTCCAGTCCGCCCACTCCCCTTCTCCAGCTCTTTTCTATTGCTATATTACTATGCCAGGAAAGAACTGTGGTCTGTTTCCACAGACCTCCCATTGCATCCAGCAGGAGCTGCCCATCTGGACTCTGCAGGTAAAGCTAGCTATGTTTCCAAAGCCTCCAAACAAAGGCCATATAACATGGTTCTCTGATGCCTGTTTCTACAGCAATTAATATTATCTATAGAGTATAGAAATTCCAGTATCAAAGGCCTCTGAGAATTTTAGAGATTGCCAGGCATAGCAGCCTTTAATCCCATCACTCTGGTGCAGAAGGATCGCTGTGAGTTTGACACCAGCCTGGGACTATATAGTGATGGGATTAAAGGTCACCCTAGGCTAGAGTGAGATCCTACATTGAAAAAAAAAAAAGAAAGACAGAAAGAATTGTAGAAATCGTTTTGCCTCTAAATAAGAGAAATATCAAGGTGGAGTGGCTTGCCCTTAGTCAAACCCAGAATGAAATATAGGCCTTTTCACTAACACAGAACAGTGCTCACTTATCCACACCTTTTTTAAAAATATATATATATTTATTGTCCATAATGAGTTACATTATTTAGTGGGCAAACAATGCGTTGTTATCCCGAATTCCCCAATTCCCCCCCTCCCCATCCCTGATTAGTTGGATATCCTCCTCCGTGGGCTGTCTGTATTAGTCCTTGTGGCAAGGGATCCTGTATTCTAATCCACAGCTTTTTAGGAGCCAGAAAATAGTTTTCTATAAAGAGACATATAGTAAAATAATTATGATTTGTATACTACGGAGCCTCTAAATAAGTTACGTTCTCATTGATGGGACCAAATACCTGACTAAAAGCAATTTATGAAAAGAAAAGGGTTTAATTTGGTTTACAGTTCCAGAGGGTAGAGTCCATCATGACAGGAAAACGTGCCAGGAGCAAGAAGCCAGCTCACATCATCACATCAGTGGAGAGGAAGTAGAGAGAGTGATGAATGCTGCTGCTCAGCCAGCTCTCTCTCTCTCTCTCTCTCTCTCTCTCTCTCTCTCTCTCTCTCTCTCTTTCTCTTTCTCTCTTCCTCTTTCTCTCTCTTTCTCTTCTCTTTATATTGTCTAAGACCTAGGCCATGAATGGAACCACCCAGTTAAGGTAGGTCTTCCCACCTTAATTAACTTAATCAAGATAATCTCTCACAGATATTCATGGAAGCTAATTAATATACATAATCCCTCACAGGTGATTCGAAGTCCTTTCAAGTTGACAGCATCACAAATTCACCCCTTGCTAGCATGATACCCACACATATCACATTTAAGTAACAACCTTCACCTTCTATCTCTTTCTCCATAGGTTTGTGGCCATCTTATAATACAAAATATACATAGTCTAATTTCAAAAGTCTTTGTAATCTTTAGCAGGTCCAACACTGTTCAAAAGTCTGAAATCTTAGCCAAGACTCAAGACAGTCTCTTAACTGTGAGTCCTGTAAAATCAAAACGAAAGTTACAATTCCAACATAAAATAGCGCAGAATAAGCATTCCCATTTAGAAAGGAAGAAATAGGGGCATATCAAGGAAAGATTGGAGCAAAAATAAGACTGAAACCCAGTAGGGAAAACAGCAAATCATGTAGCTCCATGTCCAGTACTTGGGACTCATGTGAAAGTATCTGGGCTCCAAAAGGCTTGAGTAGCTCCTCCCTCCAACATTGTTGCCCATGACCTCTCTCATGGACCAGAGTCTGCAGATTTTCTTAGCAGATGTTCAGTGGTGTTGATATCTTTAACATCCTGGGGTCTCCATTGCAATTTATGGTTCAACATCACAGCTTCATGCAGTTGCCTCTTTTGGCCTCTATGTAGGGCCTCTCACCCTGCCTCACTATGCTTAGCCTCAGCAGCTCTTTGGAACTGTGATGACTCCCTATGTCTTGCATCTTTCTTTCTTCCAAAACCATTACCATGGGAGAAATGCTGCCAAGTTTAGCTATTAGATTTGAATGAAGCCTGACACCTATAGCATATAGCTTTAGCAGTCTCTGTATGCTGACCTTTGAGGTCAGAGACCTCCTTCAGTATTATTCCTTCAGGCCTTTTCCTTTCAAATGGAATTCACATTCCTTCTATCTTGAGTCTTCAGTGGGTTGAATCTTACCCTAAGGGCATCTTTTCTATTGTCCCAGAGCAGAGCAATAGATTTGCTTTTAATGGTAGTAATCTTTTTAGCATTTACAGCAAAAGCAACTGCTGTCTCTGGGCCTGTAACTTTAAATTTGCTTATATTTCTTTCTGCGTCAAACTTTATATTTTTCTTTTTTTAAATATATATTTATTGTCCATAATGAGTTACATTATTTAGTGGGCAAACCATGAGTTGTTATCCCGAATTCCCCAGTTCCCCCCCTCCCCGTCCCTGATCAGTTGGATATCCTCCTCCGTGGGCTGTCTGTATTAGTCCTTGTGGCAGGGGATCCTGGATAGCCTAGTACTCAGCCCGGTCTTCCTGGCCCAAGTGTGTTGTTACTGATGGGTGCCATGCCTCTGGACTGTCTCCCCCATATATTTTTCATATCTTTTTGTTCTATATTTTCTCCCTTTTATTGTAGATCTGAATCAGGTCAGCAAAGAGAAACCATGCCACAGGTTCAATGCTTTTCTGTGTTGAAATTTACTCCACCAAACACATGAGTCCGTTACTTTTTTACTTTTTCTTTTTTCTTTCTTTCTTTCTTTTTTTCTTTTTTTTTTTTTTGTGTGTGTGTGTGTGTGTGAGACTAGCCTCTCAAAGTCATTCAGCTTCATTCAAGTTCTTAGAGCACTGGCAGAATGCAGCCAATTTCTTTACCAGAACATCACATCAGCTGTCTCTAGCCTAGTTCTCAATAAAGTCATTTTACCCCTCTGGAAGCTAATGAGTCAATCCCTACAATCGACATTCTCTTGGCCTTCTGGTCTTTCAGACTACCACCAGAATGGCCCATAACACACAGTAAGACTTTTATAGTCCAAAGCTCCAGATCCTTCTGCATTCCTCCTACAAAGCAGTCCAAAAGAATAAGAACCAAATGATCAGGTTTATAGTAACCCCACTTCTTGGTACCAATTTTCTTAACTTAATCAAGATAACTCCTCACAAACATGCACAGTGGCTAATCTACAGAATTCCTCACAGGTGATTCCAGGTACAGTTAAATTGACAGTCAATATAAACCATCACATTCACTGATGCAACTTCTCAACTCAGTTCACTTAGCATGAAAGAAGCCCAAGGCAGTACATAAATGAACATGTGAGGCTGTGTTCCCATCAAATTTTATTAACACAAGTAAATAGCAGGCTGCATTGGCCCTCAAGTCATGATTAGCCAAATTCTTGCACTGGAACCTCCCATGGCCCATAAACCTGGAGGATGAGCATCACCTGAGTTCATTGCCAGAAATGCAGACTCTTAAGCCCACACCAAACCTACTGAAGCAGAATTTGCATTTCCACAAGCTCTCCTGGTGTCCACATGTACAATTACGTATGAAAAGTGTTGTCCTTATGGGCCTAGCTACTCCCTAAGAACACCAAAAAGAAATTACACAGAGAAGAAACATGAGGTGCAGGGAGGTTAACTAACCTACTTTTAGGTCACTTGGTGGATCTGGGACTAGAGCCTAAATCCTGGTATTCCAAGCATAGAATTCTTTCTGTACATACTGAAGTACCCACCCTAATCTCATCATAGCCTCCCCAGTTCTGGCTGGTGTTGATCCAACTCAAATTTGCTGGAAATTCAAAAGAAGCTACTGATTGTCCTTCAGGGGACTTCTGCATGCAAAGCACCCCAGCTGGGTTTCATCCACTGCACTCACCTCTCTGAGACCTGGGAGGGGCGGGGAGTGGGAATATGCCTGCAGAGGTTGCTCACCACCTGCAGAGGGAAATTTGCCCAGACTGGATTCAAACTCTCACTTAATTCCTGCCTCTGCTGCTCAAAATATAATATCAGGGCCAAGAAAATTTTCACTTCATCTTCTTCTTTTCCCCCTCTCTAGGTAGGGTCTCCCTCTAGCCCAGGCTGATCTGGAATTCACCAATCTCAGGCTGGCCTCAAACTCACAGTGATCCTTTCCTATCTCTGCCTCCCCGAGTGCACCACCACGCCCTTTTGGCAGACTAAAGGAATAGTTAGATGAGGTTTTACTCATCTGCTTACCCTATCGGAGTTTCCAAACCTGTCCTTATTCCCTACCGCAGCTCCTAAACCAGAAATGCAGATCCATTCCCCAGCAAAGCACCGTGTGGCCACACACTCTGCATAGACCAAACACTGTTGTTCCTGGTCCCTTTCTATTTTGTATAAAAAGTGTGTACATCAGTCATTTGGGGCTGCTATAAATGAGTGCCATAAACTGAATGGCTCAAAGAATAGAAATTTATTTCTCATAGCAATGGAGGCTGAGAAGTCCAACATAAGACAGGCAATCTGGTTCCTGGTATAGGTCCATCCTGGTTTCCAGATTTACTACATTTTTTAAAAGCTTACTTTCATGACCTAATTGCTGATCAAAAACACCAGATTAGGAGATAGGGCTTCAACATATGAATTCTGGGTGTTAGGAAGACAAATATTTAGTCAATAGCAGTGTTTGATTATTTGCTGTTGATATTGATTTTTTTTTTGAGTCAAAGTCTCACTCTATAGTCCATGTTAGCCTGGAACTCACAGTACTGGGGTTACTGCCGTGAGCCC
Organism: Zapus hudsonius; assembly: GCA_004024765.1. Classification (NCBI taxonomy): domain Eukaryota; kingdom Metazoa; phylum Chordata; class Mammalia; order Rodentia; family Dipodidae; genus Zapus; species Zapus hudsonius. The sequence goes on from PVHP010003682.1 coordinate 27,196, forward strand.
ATAGCCAGCTCACAAGGTTTAATCTTAACCAACAAGTAATGTATTGGGCTATCACTTATTGAATATTTATTTATGAACAAGACTCTTTCATGTTTAATTATTTAATCGATGTTATATCTGAGAACATTGAGACTCAGTGGGGTTTTAAGACTGTCCTGAAATCACTGGGCTGGGTATGTAGTCAGTTAGTAGTGCCTGCCTGGCATATATAAAGCTTTGGCTTGAATGACAAGTACCACATAACCAGGAATGTGAGGGCACACTTGTAACCCCAGCACTCAGGAGATAGACAAAGGAGGATCAAAAAGTTCAAGGTTATCCTCAGCTACATAGGGAGTTCAAAGTCAGCCTGGGCTACATGACACTGTCGAAAGAAAGAAACAGAAAGAAAAAGAGAGAAGAAGGAAGGAAGGAAAGAAGGAAGGAAGGGAAAAAGAAAAGAAAGAAAAAAATCACACCAATAAGGATTGATCAAGCTGGATTCACACCTGAATTCAAGTACATCAGGTGTCTCAGTTACTGCAGAGTGTCTGCAAGTAGTTCACTGTCCAGGGTGTTTTGCCACTGCACCGGTTTCAAGAGGTACCATACAATCCTATCAATACTTGCACAACAGGGAAGTTCTATGGAATATCATGGAAACAAGAAAGAGGGGGTCACTTCCTCTGAATGCGTGTGTTGGGACCAGGAGATGGAAAGGACTTGAAGAGACAGTGAGTGAGGAATATGTGCTGGGCACTAGCACCCACAAAGCAAAGAGAGAGACTGGGAAGATAAAGACTCTTGAGAAAGATCATGGAGTTTGTGGATGATCCTTTGAATGACAAGGAGAGATGAAAGGTTTTTAAGCCAGGCACAAAAGGAGCTGAGAGCCGCACATGTTTGAGAAGAAAGGGAGAAAACCCAGCAGGAGGCCAGCAGAGAAACTAATGCAGAATGTGCCTTTACAACTCTACAGCCTTGATTCAAGAGTCAGTGGCCTAAAAGAAAGAAGTAAGTGTGCCATCGATGGATCAAGAGGACACTGCTGCAGGGGTGAACCCTCCCCACAAACTACCTTACAAGATCCCCACTTCTTCCATGCACACCCTCACGCTTCACCTGCACCTCGACACCAACCACCTCTAGTGCAGAGGCTTCTGTTGGCAGAGTGAGGACCTTAAGCAGGGACCTGTGTTTTTCAGATCCCTTCCCAGGTTGAGGTGGACTCATCTAACATTTGTTGAGTATCTAGTTGAATTTGACACTAGATGCTAAAAATAGTTCCCATCTGTCATCTCACTTGAACCCCCCTAGCATCCCTGTCTCGGTTCTGCTTTCTGCTGCTGTCACAGGATAGCGAAGACTGGTGATTTATGAGGAAAAGGAATTCGCTTCTCAGAGTTTAGGAGGCTAGGATGCTAAAGACTGGAGGCTGCTTCTTCTGCATCCTGCTATGTCATAGCACGGCAGAGGGCATCAAGATGAGGGGGCACACTCCCCCTCTTAAAACTAACCCACCCCTGCATATTACTAACCATATCCCTGATAACTGCACTAACCCAGTAGGAGGGTGGAGTCCCCGTGGTCTAAGTACCTCTCCTGAGCTCTACCTCTTAATACTACTGCATTAAAGTCCAACCTGAGTTTTAGATGGGCAAACATCCAACTCTAAGAACACATGAGAAACACTATACATTAGAATCATGAAGTCAAGGAAGGTAATTAGCCTGCCCGAGTCTCCACGAATTGGTAGATCCTGGCATTCCAAACCCAGAATTCTTTCTACGCAGACCACGGAACCCTCCCTGACCTCTCCATTTCTGACTGACTCAACAACCAGAAAAGTCCTTCACTGTCTTTCTGGGACCAGTGGGTGCTACATGCAGCATTTGGCCATGTTTAGGCTTGAATCGAATTAGCAAATCTCACCACTAATAGCTTATTATATAAACGGTGCCTAGAATTGAAGCTTGTTGAGGTCAGTAAGTGATATGATACCAACTAGCTCTTAAGCCCAAGAACTCAGCATTCCATTTAATAAGCTCATTGGCCAAGGAAGTCTCCCCCAGGCAGGTCTAGAAGAGTGTCACCCCACTTCCAGATCAGTTCCATGCCTTGGGATGTCCTATCACCCCAGGGGATTCCATCTCTGCCTGAAGCCCTTTATCTGAGTTTTTCAGGATTTGTTTTGTATTGGTTTTGGTTTGGGTTTCGGTTTTGAGACAGGGCCTTGCTGTATATATAGCCCAGGCCTGCCTCAAAGTCATGATCCTCCTGCCTCAGATGAGGTGTGTGCTACTGTGCCTGGCTTGAGAGTACTCTTTTGAGTCAATAGACCATCGTTTACCTAACAACTTGACTGCGCACCTGCTGTATGCTAAGCAAGTTTCCTAACTTCTCTGACTCTTGGGTTTGGCTTTATTTTTATGTCGTGATGGTAGTTTCTAACAGATTTGTCCCAAAACACAGAAAACCTTTGCAAAACTCTGTCTGTGGCCTGTAATGGTCCAGCTCCTCAAGCTGCACTATTTCCCAGGCCTCATCAGATATTCTTACCCACAAGGCTTGGTGAGGTTAAGCATTTCGAGGAGAGCCTTTCTTCCTGAGAAACTTCCCCCCACATACTTCTGCTGGCATACATCGCTCACCTTCAGAAGCTCCTGCACTCCAGACAGAGGTTTAGAAGCCCCCCCCCCACACACACACATACACATACAACACCTTCATCAAAGCCTTACCTAAGCCTAGAAGATTCGTCCAGAGAATGGAGGATGCCATTTTACAACCCTGCCCCTTACCCAAGCAGGCCTTGGTGCATTGCACTTCCTGTGCTTTGTGTCACCTCACCGTAGGTTGCACCGGATGTTCTTTCTTCTTCATGGTGTGAGGACAGGAGAGGACCGAAGTCTGTCTGCTTTGGACCAAAATAGTCAGGAAATTAGTTTACAGCTCAATAGGAAGAGCTCAAATATCCTTAAGAATCGAGTGCATGCAACCCAGTCAAGGGAAACTGAGGCCGTGACAAGGCAGATGATTTGCCCAAGTTCATACAACTGGACAGAGGCTGATCAGAGACCAACATTCCAACCCCTGCAAGGCCAGCACATTCCTTCTCCACAGGCCCTGCCAGCTCTCTCCTCAGAGCACAGCGGCTCCTGGATGTTTCCCCTTCCTCCCCTTTTCCCTGGCCTCATCCAGAGTCAACAGCCACTTGTTGCTCTCTGGCTACCTTTGTACCTTTGCTGAGGCTTTAGAGACCTGGACGTAGAAACAGGAGAGTCAGTGTGACAAGAAGGAGGTACCCAGCAAGTCCAGGTCAAGTCCATGCCTTTATGCTCACAGATCCCAAAGAAGAGGAGAGGCAAGCTGGATTGTCCTGGAATACAGAGAGAGAGAGAGAGAGAGAGAGAGAGAGCACTACAGTTATGGTTGGGATACCTGAGGGCTTATTCTGGGGTCAAGGAAATAGAAACGGTGCTGCATCACTTGCCAGGATGAGCAGTCACCCTGACATCTCAACATCACAGTGTCTCTGGCCTTTATAATATTTCTGTTTCTCGTGTGCTCAGCACGCATCCCTTCAAACACCCCTTAATTCACCCTTATCCCCCTTTCTCTTCCTTCTTACCCTTCCCATTCCCTCCTACCCTCCAGGTTCTCTTCCTCCTCCCTTATCTACTGAACTGCATTAATTGCCATCCACAGAGGCCCACAAACACAGAAAGTCCGAGGGCATCTCTTGCTCTGGAAACATTTCATCCCAATGACAGCAGCTGCTTCCTGAGGTTTTCCTTGTGTAGCTCTAGGGAGATGGATCTATCTGTTCAGGGCATGTGCTACCTTGCCAGAGATCCCTTAAACTTACCTCTCCAGACATTGGTGGACTCAGCGAAGTCCCCGGGGAAAACTGAGTGGCCAAACAACAGGATTTAGAGTCTCTTAACAGAGCTCCTGCTGTCTGCATCACGCTCTGTGGCAGGGCACTCTGCTGGGCTGCTCTGCAGAAAGCCAGGAAGCAGCCCTCTGCTGCTACCTGCTTGGTTTGCAAGAGGACCTCTGCTTCTCTGCTGGGACTGACTGGTCAGGGTTCCTCAGGTTAGTTATGGTCAGGATACCTGAGGACTTGGGGCTTTTAGAGGCCACATGGAAATATAAAAACAGGACCCCAGTTTGGCCAAGTAAGTCCCCCCCTTTTTTTTGCCCAGGGAACTGCAGAGCCCTTCCTTCTCCTGCAAAAGACCAAGAAGCAGTCTCTGATCACACTCCCAGGCCTCTTCAGGCTCTAGTGCTTCTGGGATCGCTTTGATGTGCTTTAGTCTGGCTCTGTGTTCCACCTACATGACAGGCCCCAGTGAGGGTTCAGATGAGCTGATCAGTGCTCCACTTTGCTGGGTTTTAGCATCTAAACCACCAAGGGCACATAGCCCATCTCTCTGGAAATTTGGAGGCCAGAGAGGAGCCTGAGGCTATGCCTGCCTCAGCCTTGGCATCCAAGTTTGTGGAAAGGCCTGCCAGTTGTTACCACTCACCAGTCTAGACAGTGGGGACTCACCTGGCCCCACTGCTGAGGAGAGTCTGGCTGTCTTTCCTTTTTGCAGGGGGTAAGAAGCTCCCACAGACCACAGTCACACGATGGCTCCTTGGTAGACATACAAGGGACATTGCTGTTTACAACAGAACAGCTTCATAGTCTTTCTCTTTTATTCTCAAAATACTTCAATGACATAGGTTTTTATTAGTATCCCTCTTATGGGCTGAACTGGGTCAGCTTCCAAATTCATATGCTGAAGTCCTAAACTGTGGTACCTTCGAGTGTGACTATATTTGGAGACAGGCCTTTTTTTTTTTTAAGTTTGCACACAAAGTAACGCATTTGGCTCCCTCCTCCATCACCTTAGCACCCTCTTGTTAATCCCCTCTCCCCTCAGATAGTCTCTGCTTCTGCTTTTATGCCATATCTATCCCATTACTCTCTTTATTTCTCCCTCCCCATTCCCTTAGGATTTCTTCTTCTTCCCATCTCACTGTCCTCTTTCTACTTTCTTGACCAACACACACACACACACACACACACACACACACACACACACACACACACACACATATATATATATATATATATATATATATATATATATATATATATATATATATATATATATATATATATATATAAATTTAAGTCTAGAGTCCCTGTGAGAGAAAACATGTGGTATTTGTCTTTCTGATCCTGGGTTATTTGCTTTAACATAATGATCTCCAGTTGTATCAATTCTTCTACAAATGTCATGATTTCATTTTTATTTATGGCCAAATAAAATTCCATTGTATATATGTACCACATTTTCTTTATCCATTCATCGGTTGATGGATGTCGAGGCTGATTCTATTTCTTAGTTATTGTAAATAGTGCAGTAATATGCATGAGCGTACATGTATCTCTGTGGTATGCTGACTTAGAGCCTTTTGTGTATATATCCAGCAGTGGTATAATTGGGTCATATGGAAGTTTTGCTTTTAGTTATTTTTTTTTCAAGCAGAGAGAGGTAGAGAGAAAAGAGACAGACAGAGAATGGACATGCCAGGGCCTCCAGCAGCTGCAAACAAACTCCAGATGCATGGAGTGTACTGGCTTTACATGGGTACTGGGGAACTGAACCTGGGTTGTTAGGCTTTTCAGGCAAACACCTTAACCACTGAGCCATTCTCCAGTCCCTTGCTTTTTGTTTTTTTGAGGAACCTCTGCTGACTTCCACAGTAGTTGTATCCGTTGACATTCTAAAAACAAGACTTTTAAAGACATGATTAAATGGAAATGAAACTAAATCAAAACAAAGCTGTTAGGATGAGCCATAATCCAATCTGATCTGCCCCTTACAATACAAATAAAAAATCTGGACCCACAGAGACAATAGGGATACAGTAAGACAGCAGCCATCGTAAGCCAAGGAGAGGTCTCTGAGGAAGCCACCCTGCTGGCATCTTCATGTTAGACTTGGACATGGTCCTTCTGACTTCCAGAGCTACCGAAAGTCTGAAGGGAAAAGTAAGTTGGTCAGACGTGCCCCTTGGATCCTAGGGTTCTGCCAGCCTCTACCTACCAGTGGTGAGCTTTGGTTCCTCCTCTGATAGCAGGTAGAATCAAGGAAATAAAAAATGGGCAGTTGAGATTAAATAAGAACAACAACAACAAAAAGAATAGAAAAAGGGAATCGAATCCAGGTTGAGAGCAAAGGAGCAAACAGCTGACCGAGTAGGATGGACTCCCAGCTTCTGTATGGATACAAGGCTGGGGAATACTGAAGACTTGAGAAAATATTTTAAAGGTAATGTTACAGTTTGGGGATTCTTGTATATAGCTCTAAATCAGATAAGTGAATACTTAGAAGTTATCCCAATAAAGGGGGGCAAAGTACGAAGTGAAACAAACACATTTTGTGTGCCCGCTTTCTGCCAGGCACTTTAACATAAAGTTCTGACTTTTAAATCTTATAAACACACTACAAGGTCAATGTTATTATTCTCAATTTTCAACTGAGGTTGTTCTAGATCAAAGCAAGCAAGAAGGAAGTTGTTTATACTCTCTGAAACTCCTGTGCACATTGTGGGTTGTTTTATTGCCTTGGGCTCAAGTTCCCAAACTTGAATATGTCCTAGAATCTTCCAAAGGTTTTGTTAGAACACATTCTGCTGGGCTCAACCCCCAGAATGTCTGATTCAGTAGGTTTGAAGTAAGACCCAAAATTGTGCATTTCTAGCCAGTTCCCAGATAATAAATATTGAGACTGATGACCCAAGAACTGTGCTGAGAACAACTATCCAATGTAACAATGATCTAGGCCAGCAGTTACCAAACTCTGATGCTCTTTAAAGTCATCTGGGGATCTTTGAGAATAAAAATTTGATGCCTCACCTGCATCCCCACACACCTAGAAAAGCATAAAGAAGAAACAGCAATTGCCTTTAATTCTCAGAACACATCCCTGTTGAGATTTTGCTAGGATTTGTCCTTTTCCTCTAAGCAGCTTTGTATCGAGTTGAGTGCATGCTGTGTAAGTAAGCTCATATATTACTTTCACACTTAATCAATATGGACACACTTATTGCTATTTACACTTGAAAGGAGCTGGAAAGGAGGTTCAGTGGTTAAAGCTGCTTGCTTGCAAAACCTGCCGGCCCAGGGTTCACTTCCCCAGTACCTGTAAAACCAGATGCACAGAGTAACATATGAAGTTTGTCTGTAACTGCAAGAGGCTGGTATGCTCATACTCACTCTCTCTGTCTTTCTCTAAATAAATAAAAATATTTTTTAAAAAACTTGAGTTTCACATAGTAGCCCAGACTTGGCCACAATCTTCCTGCCTCTGTCTTCTTAGTACTGAGTTCCCGATGTGAACCCACCATGACTAATTTATAAATATTTTTATGGCAGCAAGAAATCCCATCATATGGATACTCTTTCATTTATCTAGGCCTTCCCATTCAGGTGGAAGTGTGGTGAAAGAGGATTTCACTAAATGATGCTACAATGTTTGTATTTTGGATGAGCTTGGGTTCTGCAATCCCAAAAAGAAGTCGTAGGATGGAACAGTATGAAAATGTCAGACATTGCAACTGGCAAAACTCTTTGTAAAACCTTTTTCTCTTGGTCTACATCATCATTGTACACACATTTCACTGTCTCTTGCTCAGTCCTGGGTGTTATGCTTGGTGCCACTGAGGATTTGAGGTATGGGGTGACATGGCCAGACATGGCTTCCTGGAGGCTGAGACAAGTGGGATAGATTGGAATGGATACTATTGTCTTTACCGTTCCTCTTTGCTCCCACGTTCTCCTTTTGTCATTTTGCCTGTATTGACTGTCTTTCTTTCCTAGAAAGTGGACACTAAGTATTCACTATGCCCAAAGCCTTATTGGCAAGTTCAGCACTAAAAGGCCTGACTTGGTCACTCCACAAGCTTATGCCTGGCCTAGAGATCCTCTTCCTCTAGCTCTAGACCAAAGGTTTCTAGAAATTAATTCTCCTTAAGGAAAAATAATTATATTTCCCATGAAGTTTATTATTTATTGAAAATTCATTTTTTTCCTTTATCTGTTCAGCCCAACTCATGAGCATCCCTGTTTCTGGAATGACCTCTCTCCTTCCAGCAAACTTCCTTAGTGTTCAGTCTTCAACATCTTCCTTGCATATCTGTGATACCTACCTTCTGTTCTTTGCCCAGTCAGCATCAGCCCCAGGACATCTTTGATCCCATGGTGCAATTATAGCATTTTCTACACCTAATTCTGTTTCTGCTCTTCAGTAACAGGACACTTTGTATTGCCAGTTCTTAACATAGTTCTTAACAGAGTTGCTGGCACTTGGACTCAGTAGCTGTTGAGGTAATGAGTGAATGAATTAGTTTTGCCCAGGTGAATACACATTCTATCTTAAACACTACTGAGTTGAAGAGTATAGAAACTCTATGGAAATGCCATGATTGTTAAAATGACAAGGTAAAACAGGCGCCTAGTAGACCAGCTGTCCTATCCCTGGATTCAGTGTCTTAAACATTCATTATTGTTTGGGCCTAGACACTTGCTAGCATTCCACTCCGTTTCGTTTTAGCATTAAATTGAACGCATGCCTTGGTATTTCTGTAAGAGAGGAAGTAAAGGGAGTTAGGTCATGACAGAATTTCCAAAAGTGTTTCACAAAAAAAACAACAAAAAACCTAAAGCCATCAGCTATTTATAGATATACCAGAGAAGGGTCTTGCTGTTTAGCTAGTTTGGAAAACAACATAGAATAGGTTCTTTAACTAAGTCTTTCTCAGTAGGTGCTCTAGGAAGCTGAAAGAAAGATAGCTAGGCAAAGGTAGAGAAGAACAGATAAGTCTTGCCTCAGTGTCAGACAGGAGGGACCCTCCCCTCATGTCAGAAGTACACAAGTTCAAAGGCAGAATGGCAAAGGATAACAAGACCCTCACCCTTTTCCCGGTCATGTAGCTTCCTAATCCCACATCTGTGCAAGCCCCTGCCCCCACCCACCCACTCCTGCCGATGAGATCAGCCTTCATTACTTCTCTTCTGGAGCCAGGAAGCAAGGTAATGTGTGGGAAGTGATAGCTGCAAGGTAATGTGTGGGAAGTGATAACAACTTTAAAGCCATTCAATAGGAAAATTTGCTAAAAGACCAAGACATTGTAAAGCTGAAGCACTTGAGTCTATTAAGTCCCCTGCTTGTGAGAACATTTTGTTACCAGGAGATGTTTCAAGGAGGGAAAACACTGAGCTACTGAGGCTTTGTCAGATCCCACAGGCTGGTGCAAAGAGCAGCATTTTATAAGACGTCTGTGTCTGTCACTAGGAAAACTTCTAAACATTTCTGCCTGCATGTTCTCCTCTCTCCTACCCCAACACAACTCCCCTGCCCTCCTCACCCCTAGAAGTACTCTAGAAATTCTTTCTCTTCCCTCTTCTCCCCTCCTCCTCTTTCCCTTCTCTTCTTTCACTTCCTGCTATCTCTGTTTCTCTCTCTCTCTCTCTCTCTCTCTCTCTCTCTCTCTCTCTCTCTCTCTCTCTGATATTTTTTTGCAGACATTATTAAACTAGCACAGTAAGCTAACACTATTCAGCAGTTATTCATCCCTCTTTGGTAAGAAGGAAACTAATTAAGTGACTAGAGATTTAGACATTCATTGTTTATTAACTCCAAACTCCTTCAGAGAGCCTGGAGCATTCTGCTAAACAAACATTACCTTTTTATGGTGTCTTGTTCCAAGTCCAAATGAGATGGAGAGCTTAAGGAGCCAGTATCTGTTGAGGGATTTGAAGAAAGGAGTGCTTGAAAGGATGTGGTGCCCATGGAACACAGAGGGAACTACTTGTCTGTCACCAAAAAAGAAATGAAACTTTCTTTTCTCTTCTTTTTAAGAATAAGGTTTTATTTCAAGAGGAAAAGAAAGCAAAGAGAACAGACTGCTCTGGAAGGGGGTGGAGGGGGATTCCAGAGCTAGAAAATTCGAGAAATGCAACTTGTGAATGTTTGTAGCTAATGTCTGTCAGTGATCAATCATTGGTTTAAAAGATGTTGACCGTGCACTTTTTTGTCTTCTGTAAATATCCATCTACCAAGAGAATGTTTTTAAAACATCAGTCTAAACAGAAGAATAAAGACAAACCTGAATATCTCTTCCCCCATCTTAGCCAACACTGTTGCACTGTACCAGGAGGCACTTCGGAGGAGAAGCCATCTGCTAAACAAACAAAAGGACTAATGGAGTTTTCTGGTTTGTGGATACGGATAGTAGTGTCTAGTCACAATCCATGAGAAAAAGTATTCTTGGGCTGAAGAGTTGGCTTAGCAGTTAAGGAGTTTGCCCACAAAGCAGAAGGACCCAGGTTTGATTCCCCAGTGCCCATATAAAGCCAGATGCACAAGGTGGTTCATGTGTTTGGAGTTTGTTTGCAGTGGCTGAAGGCTCTGGCACACACATTCTCTCTCTCTCTCTCTCTCTCTCTCTCTCTCTCTCTCTCTCTCTCTCTCTCTCTCTCTTCTCTCTCTCTCTCTTCTCTCTCTCTCTTTTTCTCTCTCTCAAATAAATAAATTTTTTTAAAAGTATTCTTGTTCTGGTAGGCAAAGACATTCTTTTTAAACCTCGCATTTTAATTTTGCTTAATTTATTTATTTAGCTTTGGTGCACAGTACTCGTGGAGATTTGTGTATGGTGTGAATGGTATGTGCATGTGTGTGCAGATGTGCAGGCCTCATGTGCACACAGGTGTCTATCCTGCTCTATTGCTCTTCCGACATAGTATCTTAAGACACGTTCTCTCCCTGAACCCAGATCTCCGATTAGACTCGCTAATCAGTGAGTCCTGGTCACTGTCCTCTCTCCACCCCCGTCACACTGCAGTTATCAGCATATGCAGCCATATCCGGCTTTGTACATGGGTGCTAGGGATTGAACTCAGGACCTCATGCTCGAGCAGGATGCACTCTTACCTGTTGAGCCATCTTCTTAGCCCCAATTTTGCTGTTTTAAATACAAAACAAGTTGCATTGTAAGTGAGTCTTGGGCCCAATTTCAAACTTTATCCCAGCCATAACTTTCACAAGGGAAACTGGAAGGCAAAATTCAAGCCTCGGCAGCCATGACAAGAAGAACCAGTTTCTGAATCACAAGTAACTACCAGTATGGGAGGTCCTTGATCTCCAGTGACTGAGCCTGAGGGTATCTTTCTCTAGCCTTCCTTTCCTATGCTGGACCCACAATAATCTGATGTAGATGATATTCTTTTAGGCACATGCTATCTTAAGACAAGGTCACTGATTTTGCCAACAATACCCAAAGAAAGTGGCTCAGCATGGTTAACCATACATAGGTCAGCTTTAAGGTTAATTAACCATCAGTCATTGTCAACAGGGACTCCATGTTATTCAGACATTAAGAATCATAGATTATGGTGTCACCAGCATTTTCTCCTTCCCTAGTACCAAATTAATGTGTTTTTAGCTGCTCTGGGGTGAGGGGTGAAAATTACTTCAGAAATAGCTGGTTAGTCACGTATGTTACTCTACATTTCAAGAGGCTTCTGCTCTCAGCCTAGTCACTAGATGCCTGCATCAGAACCTCTTTTGCTGCAGCCAGGCTTCTGTTCTTGAGAAAGTACATTTATTGCTCTTGGGGGATATGCCATTGGTGGGAGATAGTATGCTGATAGTCTTGAGTGGGGCCACAGAGAGCCTGAATGACAGAGAGACAAATATGAATGGCTTCTGCTCTTCATTCTGCAGACCTCAGTGACCAGCTCCTGGAAGTGGTGGGCCTAGAGGGAGCCATGGAGATGGGGCAGATCTACACTGGCCTGAAGAGTGCAGGCAGGAGGCTGGCCCAGTGTTCCTCCGTGGTCATCAGGTAGGCCTCCTAGTCACCTCGAAGCCTGGGGTCCCCTCCCTCCCTAAACACTCCTGCAGATTAAAACTAGGAAGCCACCTTTGGATTTCAGGACAGGGAAAGAAGCTCAGTAATGTTTGTAAAGAACACCACGAGACCATTTCCCAAACAGAATGAAATGCTACCATCAATGATAGGATCCACCACAACCGCTTAAAATGACCTGGTGAAATAAAGGAGAGAATAGACTATGAAGTCCAGAAGATCAGAGGTCCAATTCTTTGCCTTTTAAAAAAATCTTTGTAATTTAAAAATATTAGATTGTGCCAGGGGTCACAATGTACTTCTCTGGATGGGACAGTGGCCTTGGGAATGCTATTTCCTTCATTTGCAAAATCATCCCCATCAGCAAACCTGTTGTAATCGAACTAGAGGGTGACAACTTCTCAGCATAAGGGTGACACAGACAGCCACTGCAGGTCTGGAGGACCTGGGGCCTGAAAAGGGGTGGAGTCCTCTAATTTCATCTGGGTTTTATCAATGTCAGAACTGTCATTCCTTTCATGTTTCTGTCACTTGTTACAGATCAGATCTGTTAGATGGCCTCAAGGTGGACTCAGAGTGGCCTCTATATTCAGGGTTTCCCAGAGACATTTGACCACAGGAATCTTTTCTCCCAGAACCCTCTGGGAAAGTGTCATCAAGAGCACATTTGAGAAAACTGCTCTTGGCCCTGCCATCATTTCTCAGAAAGGTCCCCTCAGCTGGTCCCCTGATGTCTCGTAGCTGAAAGTCTGTTCCATTCCACTTTTGGCCTGTCTTTGTTTTCTGTCACTTCTGTTCTCCAAAGCTGTGCTACCCTTTCTTTCTGAGCGGTTGTTGTGCTGGGAACCTTGTTTACCAGATTAACCTCATCAGCCCTGTCCACTCTCCAGGGTTCTAATCCTGAGTGGGCCACTCGGTCAGAGCATCAAGAGTATAGTTTATATAGATCACAGAGAACATAGAGTCCTGAGCACCAAGGAATCTTCTCCAGTGTTCAGTAGATCTGTATCCGGAGGGGCGGAGGAGTGAGCCAGGAACCCCATCCTCCTAGCATCTCATCATCCCTGAGGACCCAAAGGCTTCTCTGTCTTCAGAGTCTTGATTTTTGCTATTATCCTTAATGCTTTTATTATTAACTGTATTCAGGGCATATCAGTGAATCAGCACATCAAAGCACCGCTTTCCCCTCTCATTTTATAATTGTAAAAATAGGGAAGATGCAAAGTCCAGGGGAGAACTTTCTAGCCAGTGGGCAATAACTGTTCCTCACACCTTTGGCCACAGACCTCCAAAGCACTGCCTTTCCACCCAAGGACAGATTCAGAGCACTACAGAATCCATATGCCAGAGGAGCCTCATCCCAAGCAAGGGAGCAACACTTCCTCCTCTCCTCTCCTTCTACCCTTGGGGACACTCTCCTTAGATGTCCCTTACCCAGCGAATACCCCAGAGTACACTATCACTCAGGATCGAGTGCAGATTCCCGTGTGATATCCCACGTGCCTTAGAGATGTTACTTCATGGGAATGCAACCACTCACTCAGCAGACAGAGCAGGTCCTTCCCCACTCCACAGTGGTCACTGGCCCTCCGGCTGGCTGTTGATGGAGGAGGGGCTGCCCGACAGTGGGGCTGCTGCTTTCCAGGTGGCTGTGCACCTGTGGCAGCTTCTCAAAGTGGGTTCTAAAGACCGAGGTCACAGAAGCACCTGGAGGCCTGTCACATGTTAAAGCCTGTCACAAGTCCCTAAGACTGGCCCCAGACCTGCCAAGTCTAGTCCCTGAGGAGGGTTTAGGGTTTTATGTTTAACAAGATTCCCCTGAGTCTTAGCAAATTACTCCTAAGTGAGCAGGAGACTTCTTTTTCCCCTGTGGGGATATTGTGGATTCTCCCCTTCTGAGAAACTCACTGTGTTTTCTTGGTTTGGGGTTCAAGGACTAACAAGCTGCTTCCAATGCAAGTGGATGGAGAGCCTTGGATGCAGCCGCGGTGCACGGTGAGTGTTTGCTGGTCTCCGAGATGGAATGAGAGGCTGGATTGGTTTTTGAACCCCCTTTTATAAAACCACAGCATCGCAGAGTTACAGGGATCCTCAAAGATCATGTACCAAAGCTCTTGTTCCAGTTTGTTCTGAAACTTCGTCCAGGGTTCCTTGACAGCCTCAGCTTGAACCTTGAACCTAACAGGGCCTTTACGATGTCAAAGGAAGACTGCTCTGCTGGCGAGAGTCCAGTTGTTGGAGAAGGTTGCTTTATGTAGAACCCAAAGCTATGTTTTACCCAGTCACGCAGACCCCTTCCTAAAATTCCCCACAGTTCACACCACAGCCTTGGGGACCTCCCTGAAACCTCACTGAAGGGACAGGTTATCTGCTTTGTTCATGACATCACCACCAGCACAGTGCCCGGGTTTGTCACCACTGCCCAAGAATGTGTTCAGTGAATGAGTAAAGGAATGCACAGATAAACGAACAAAAATAAAGAGAACAAAAATAAAAATAAATATAATCCAGCACCAGGAGGCTGAGGGAGGAGGCTTGTGAGTTTGAGGCCAGCCAGTCTCAAAAAAAAACAAACAAAAAAAAAACATCCAAACAAATTTAAAAATCAAGGGAAGCCGAATGTGGTGGTGCATGCCATTTGCCCCAGCACTTAGGAGGCAGAAGTAGGAGGATCGCCATGAGTTTGAGGCCAGCCCAGGACTACATAGTGAATTCCAGGTCAGCCTGGGCTACCGTGGGACATACCTCAAAAAACAAACAAAAAATTCAAGCAAGCCTTCATCTTTCCTGGCTTGCCACTCCTACCTTGCTCCATTCAGCACCACTCTGGGAGCCAGGCCTCCTCTGTTAGCTGTGTTCCCTTGGAAACTGAGCCGAGCGGGAGCTCTATGCTGAAGAGAAGCTCTTGCCCTGGTTTTCAGGGGCTCCAGTGGGATACACATGAGCAATCCTCTCAAGATGGCGTATGTGTGATATGCGATCTCCACAGAGATGAGAGGTGTGTTTTTGAACCGCCTCACCCTTCCTCAAGAGCCTGCTCTTCTGAACCCTTCAGGACATCAAGTTCCCTTTTAGCTTTTCAAGTGAGCCTGCTGCAATGAAGTGGCATCGTCTAGAAAGGTCAAAAATAGAAATTTCTCTGCAAATTCTTACATCAGTCTTATGAAGGCTAAGAAAAAAGGTAAAGACACACTATAATAAAAACTAATAATAGTATTCCACCTTGCTGGAATTAGGACGAATGGAGGGAATTTCTGCTATTTATCCTTTAGGTGAAACAGAGTTGAGAAAAATCTCTCCAGGCTTTTCTGTGTTTAAGAAAAAAAAAAAGCTTGGGAGAAATCAAACTTTCTCTAATCTGGTTCAGTGATACTGAAGACAGGATTGTTTTTCATTTAAATCCAAGCACTGAATTTGAAATAGGCAAATACTTCCCCCATCTTCACCCCACCCCCACCTTCCCTCAATGCTACCCTTCAGAGAACACTATTCACTGTGGGGAAAAAAAATGGTATGAAGTCCAGAACCCCATGTATAAAAGTATATTAGTGTGCTTGGGTGTAATGGAATATCACAGACAAATGGGTTTAGGAGGTAGGGGTTGTTGTTTGGGTTTTGTTTTCCCTCTGGGAATTGAACCTTATTTATTCAGGGCAAGCACTTCACCACTGAGCAATATCCCCAGCTCTCAATGTTTAAGACAAGGTCTGGCTACGTAGCTCAGGCTGGCCTTGAAATTTATAGCCTCTGCCTCCCAAGCGCTAACATTATAGACATAGGCCACCACCTCCATGCCCAGGACAGACTGATGGTTAAACAAGAGAAATGTATTTCCTCACAGTTATGGAGGCAGAAACCCAAGATCATGGTTTTAGCAGGGCTGGTTTCAATCCAAAGGATTAAGGCCTCGCTCAAATTATGACCTCATTTTTTTAACCTTAATTACCTCCTTTTTGGCCCTATATACAAATCTAGTCCTGTAGATACTAAGGGTTCCAACATATGAATTGGGGGGCACATTTTTCCAGCCCGTAATAGAAGGTTAACAGAAAAAAACAAATGTATAAAGATTAAAACAAACGTAGCCCTTGTTGAAACATTCTGTTGAAGGCCCACACTATGAAAGGAGTTCAAAATTAAAGGCTTGAGAATGAGGTGTCACAGCACCAAAGAGCTTTTGGTAAAAATTAAAACCTGTTTGGGATTAGAGAGATGGCTCAATGTTTGCTGTCAGCCTGCCAGCCTAAGTGCTTTCCCAGCACCCACATAAAGCCCGATGCACAGTGATGCATCTGTGATCCCAATGCACGGACGCAATGGGAGCAGAGCCGGACAGTTCCACAGCTCATGGGCCAAATCAGCAACAGAAAGAACAAGAGTGACCCTGTCTCAATGAAAGTGGAAGGACCAACACCTTGACATTGTCCACCAACACGCACTTATACCTACACACATTTACACACAAATAAATTAAAAATTCAATTATCATAGGTAGGGGGCATAAAATTTTGGATGATCAGTAGCAAAATTAAAATACATTCTGTGAACCAACAGTATCAATATATTCCCTGAGGAAAATAGATATACATAAGAAAAGGTGAAGTCACATTTAAAGCCTTTTTTCTACCTTGAGGTCAAGTAACAATAAAAAAAAAATGACATAAAACCTCAATGAAACCAGTGAAATGTTGTATTCTTCCAGAAGCCATTCAGTATCTATCATGGATTAACTTACAAAAAAAGAACACTATAAAATCCAAAAGCAGAAATTATAAGATTGTATATTAAGGCTTTTCTGTGTTTAAAAAAAAGGGGGGAGAAATTCAACTTTCTCCTATCTGGTACAGTGATACTGAAGACAGGGTTGTTATTCATTTAAATCCAAGAACTGATTTTGAAATAGGCAAATACTTCCCCAATCTCCACCTTATCCCCACCCTCCCTCAATGCTACCCTACAGAGAATACCACTCACTGTGAAAAATATGGTGTGACGTCCAGAAACCCATGTGTATACGTATGTATATAAGCATGCGTACATATGTATATATACACACACACATATATATATATTCAAAAGACAGTAACAGACAAGGCATCATAATAATAATCCCAGCACTGTGAAGGCAGAGACAAGAGTTCAAGGTCATCCTCAGCTACATATCAAGTTTGAGCCTGAGCTACATGAGACCTTGTTTTAGCAAACAACAACAACAATAAAAAGGCTAGAACACTACAAATTCCCAATGGAAGATTAAATTAATAAACAAAAACCTGGTTCAAGAGGCCATCAAAGCCACCATTATTTTTTATATTTATTTATTTGCTTATTTTGAGAGAGTTAGGGAAGGAGAGAAAAGGAGAGAGAAAGAGAGAGAGAGCAAGTAAACTTCAGATGCATGTGCCACTTTATATGGGTTCTAGAGAGTTGAACTCAGGCCATCAGGCTTTGCAAACAAATGCCTTTTACCATTTAGCCATCTCCCTAGCCCCAAAGCCTCCATTATTACCTACTAAAACATTACAAAAATAAGAAAGTGCTACATAAGAATATATACTAAACCATATTTGAAAGTAAATTCAAAACTTTATATCCTTTCATCATATAAAAAAGTTGTACAAAAACTAGAATAATAATAAAACAGGAGAAGCAGAAGAAAAATAATAAAGATTGAAAGAAAAATTAAATAACTAAAACAAGAAAACTTGGGACTGGCTCCTTCAAAAAATAAAAAGTTTGAAAAACTCATTTTCAAAAAAGAAAAATATATATCAGGAATTTAATATGTAAGAAATAATAAGTGTAACATAAAACCTTAATGTAAGTGTGGCAATGATTTTAAATATAAAATTATATATAATTTTGGTTTTAATAAACTGAACATCTTGAGAAAACTTGGGAAATCTTGGTAACCATTAGTGAAACGGAAAATGATTTCATAAAATTACATACAAAATAACCTCAAAACAAGTGGACTTCCTGCTAAACTCTTCCATACTACTGGGAAATAAACCTTCCCTTAGTGTAGACAAGGCAGTAAGTTATCTAATCAAGTTTATGAGATGGGAGCAGATACAAAAGCTAAGAGACTTGAAAGTCAAGGGGTCTGGGGAGATGTTCAATGGTGTTTACCGTGATAGCATGAGGACCAGAGTTCAGACCCTCAACCCCCATTGTGAATGCCATGTGAGCAAGTGTGGAGGGACGTCTATAATCCCAACACTTGGTTGGCATGGACAGGGAATCCCCAGGGCAAGGTGGCTAGCTAGACTAGGTGAATGTGTGAGCTATGGGTTCAAGTGAGAGACCCTGACTCAGTAAAACAAAGAGGAGAGCAATGAGGAAGACAATGTCAACCTCTGGCCTCCACACCTCTGCTCGCTCCCACACATACACAACAAGCCATATACACACGCAACAACAACAAAGAACACTGTTGATCAATTTCAAATTTGAATGTGATATAAAAATTCTAGTGAAAATGTAGAGCTGGTAGTTGTAATGGCTCAGCGGTGAAGGCGCTTGCCTGCAAAGCCTGCCGACCTGGGTTAGGTTCTCCAGTATCCACAAAGTCGGATGCACAAAGTGGTGCATGCATCTGTAGTTCATTATAGAAGCTAGGGACCCTGGTGCATCTATTCTCTCTCTCTCTCTCTCTCTCTCTCTCTCTCTCTCTCTCTCTCTTTCTCTCTCTCTTCTCCCCATCTCTCCTTGAAAATAAATGTATTTTAAGAGAAAGAAAATGTAGATAGAACAGAGCAATGAATTAAAAGGACCATTTGCTCCTCAGAGCATATCAAAGAAATAAAAAAGAAAACCTTCTGACATTACACAGAAAAGTTGCTTAATATAGATGACCAAAAGTAATCAGTTACATTCAATATTTCTTATTTTAAAGACAGACCTTTAGAATTCTGACTAAGGAAACTCCTCCAAAATAATGAAACATTTCTCTTTATCCAATAACAAATATTTTACTCAAGAGTAAAACACTAGAAAAACTCTCATTAAAATTATGGACAAAGCTGGGTGTGATGGTGCACACCTTTAATCCCAGCACTTGGTAGGCAGAGGTAGGATTGTCGTGAGTTCAAGGTCACCCTGAGACTACATAGTGAATTCCAAGTCAGCCTGGGTTAGAGTGAGACCCTACCTTGAAAAACCAAAAAATAATAATAAAAAATACAAGGCAAATATGCTACCATCATTTGGCAGGTCTAAGTTCTAGCTAATAGAATATATAAGAAGTAGAAAAGAAATATAACTATTGGAAAAGAGTCACAACTGTCATTAGATACTGTAGGGGACATGATTGTACACAAAGAAAGATTTAAAAACAATGGAAAAGGTCATAGCATAAATTATTTCAGTGAAGAAAAATAGACAAAATTAACAGTATTCCTATATGCTAGCAATAACCAGTCCAAAGAATATAATGGAAAAAAAACTTAAGATAGCATAATAGGAATAACAAAAGACATAAAATACTAAACTAAATTGTTGGTAATGGGTGAAGATACCTATAAGACAACCAATTAAAATAATAAAATAATTATAAAGCCACAATAATTGGAATAATGTATTGTCACATTATTGAGTGGGTGAATTATTAGTACCAAATAGAGCTCTAAAACCCTAGGATACATAAACACTAATGAAGGAAGAAGAAAGACCCCTAATTAAATTGGAAAGAACTTAAACATATGATATCCAAGAAATTGCTTAGTTTAGAAGCTATCATTTTTTACCTCAAAGAATATTACAGAAGCAAGCACATAGCGCAAAAATAGACTCAAATTCAATTAAAGAATAAAATGTTATTTATTGTGGGGGGGACAGATGATTACAATTGCCTTATAGGAATGGTCTTGCAAAGGAAACTGATAGATTCTACTAATAACTAATTTTAAATTCTACAAATCAAGAATCAATTTAGAGAGGATGTAGAGTGCTGGCGTACCATGTACAAAACCCGAGGTTGGATCCCTCACACTATGTACGCCTGTATTGGTGGGAGTGTAAACTAGTACAGCCACTATGGAAATCAATATGGAGGTTTCTCAAAAAAACTGAAAATAAAACTATCATATGGCCCAGCTATACCACTCCTGGGCATATACTCAAAGGACTCTATATCCTACCTCAAGGTATTAGTTCATCCGTGTGTATTGCTGCTGTATTTGTAATAGCCAGAAAACAGAATCAGCCTAGATGTCCATCAGTTGACAGATGGCAATGACAATATGGTGCATGCTGGAATTTTCTTCAGCTCTATGGAAAAAGGAAATTTGCAGGAAAATGGATATGGTATTAAATGAGGGGACCCAGGCTCAGAAAGACAAATACCACATGTTCTCTCTCATATGGAAATTCTAGCTTTTAATTTTTCAGTCTGTGTGTTCATGTGGAAATGAGTATGAGCAGAAGCCAGGAAACTAAAAAGGAGCCCATGAGAGAGGAAAAAATAAACTTTAAGGAGGGAATCGGGAGAGTATAGAACACATGTGACATTAACAAAGGAAGGAGGAAGACTGGGAAGGGGAGGGTACAGATTTGGATGGGACCAGGGAGAGGGGGGAGCAGAGCAGTGTACAGACCAAAACTAAATATGTAGGAAAATGCCATTAAAGAAGCCTGTTACTTTGCATGATAATTAAAGTAATTTGTAGTTTATATTTATTGTATTATTTATATTGAGTAGAATACATATGATTTATATTCTATTGAGTATATCATATTATATATTTATATTTTAAGAAGATAAAAGAGAATTTTACTATGGCAAGGGTGTGGTAGGTTCAACACATTGAGTAAAGGAAGTTGGCTGAATGGATCCAGCTTTCCTGGAAAGTAGCAGAACCATGTGTCAAGAACAGCCGCTGCAAATACTAATGTGTATTAATCTTGTTCACCTAATTTTGCCCTTTAAAGTTGCCTATTCCTGTCCAATAAGTTAGTCCAAGTATAATACAAAGAATCGTGCACTCATTGGTGTCTATCAATTTCTGCTTCATGCAGCATAGCAAAAAAAAAACTGCAATCACCTAATGCCCAACATTTAGTGAAGAGCTTTAAATAAGCCATGTTATATTCACCAAATGAAGTGGTATTTAGATACTGAAAATCATAGTTAACAATTACTTAAGGGCTAGAGGGATAGCTCAGTGGTAGAGTGCTTTCTTAGCATATATATATATATATATATTCCTGGATTTGCTCCTTGGCACTTTCTGAGACAAAAACTAATTAAAATTAGTTCCAATCTTTAAAGTTAAATATTAAGGTTATTAGAAGTGCGGGCAAAGTAAAGACAAATAAAGGCAACAAACTAAAAGGCTGATTTCAGGTTGGGGAGATGGCTTAGCAATTAAAGCCAATTGCTTGCAAAGTCTGATGGCTCGAGTTCCATTGCCCAGTACCCACATGAAGCCAGATGACCAAAGTGACACATATGTCTGGAGTTCATTTGCAGTGGCAGAAGGCTCTGGCATGCCCATTCTCTCTCTCTCTCCCTCCCTTCCTCTAGTAAGTAAATAAATTTTTTTTCTTTCAAATAGAACGTGATTTCACGACTGGGGAGATGGCTCAGTGGGTAGGAGTGCTTGCTGAAGAGACATGAGGACCTGCCTTGGATTCCCAAGAACCATGTAAAGAGCCAGACAGGACCAAGCAAGCCTGCCAGCCCAGGGCTGAGGGGAGCAGAGGTGGTGGGACCCCTGGGGTTCAGTGTCAGCTAGTCTAAGCAAAAATGGGAGGGGCTCCAGCATCAGGAGATAAGGTGGCAGAGCAATGGGAGGGGGGCATGAACCAATCGTCCTCCTCAGGCCTGCACACGGGTGGGAACAGAGCATGAACATCTGACATATATGTGTATACCCACGAGTGTGCGTACACACACACAGAGCACATACTACACACACACACACCCAAAAAAGGTGATTTCAATTTTATTTTAAAAAAATACAAAAAGAATGGAAATGAACTTTTAAAAAGCACTGTAGCCAGGTGTGGTGGTATACACCTTTAATTCCATCACTGGAAAGGCAGGAGGATTACAGGGAGTTCAAGGCCACCCTAAGACTACATAGTGAATTCCAGGTCAGCCTGGGCTTGAGAAGACCCTACCTCGAAAAACAAAACAAAAATGCACTTTACCTGCTGGGGATATGGATCAGTGTTTAAACATGCTTGCTTGCAAAGCCTGTCAGCCCAGGTTCAACTCTCCAGAGTCCACAAAAAAAAAAATCACAAAACTGGCACATGTGTACACACACACACACACACACACACACACACACACACACACACACACGCACACACGCACACACGCACACATGCACACATGCACACATGCAAAGAAAGAAAGAAAGAAATTGGTGTGGAACTCGGACGCTTCCCACACGATTTGGGATAGGTCCACTTTAATAGTTTTGGCTATTTTGCTAGGTTTGATTTCTCATTTACCCTGAGATGGTACCATTG
Organism: Zapus hudsonius; assembly: GCA_004024765.1. Classification (NCBI taxonomy): domain Eukaryota; kingdom Metazoa; phylum Chordata; class Mammalia; order Rodentia; family Dipodidae; genus Zapus; species Zapus hudsonius. The sequence continues at coordinate 49,585 of PVHP010003682.1, forward strand.
AGGAAGTGGTCTCGTGGCTTCTTGCTTCTTTTGAAGCAATAAAGAAAATGTGTTGATCTGCAGAAAATGTCTTACAAAGCCCACCGCCAACACTAATGAGACTTAAAAGTTTAGTTCATTTAAAGGAAAAATTACAGGCTGTGATAGTTTTATAAATTTTAAATGATTACACAGGAGTCTACTGAATCAACCCTCTCTGTAACAAAGCAGAAAACTGACAATGGAACTGCTCTCTTTGTGTATCATTAAGACTTTCATTTCCTGGCCTGTTCAACTCCCAGAGAAATGTTGTGTTTTGACTGAAAAAATGTAGGATGCTTTTATTCAGTCAGGGGTGAAAAGGTGACTTGAACCATATCAAAACCTCCTGATATGGAATCTTAACTATTTAACCCACGTGCCCTCCCTAATTTGGGTGTAAAGAACTGACATCTCTTTGAGTTAAAATGAGGATATGATTTCATATATCTCAGTTGCCTATAATAATAGAATCCACAAATATGACCAGAACATCATATCAACCTGGAGTTTCCAACTCCCACCCTATCAACCCCTTTGTCAAAACTACCTGAACATGATAGAGCCTGACTATACTCCCAGGAATTGGGATGCATAGGAGGAGAATCACCACAGGTTCAAGGTCATCCTGGTCTACATAGAGTTTCAGGCCAGCCAGAGCTACAGAATGAGCTTGTCTCAAAACAAAATACACACACACACACACACACACACACACACACACACACACAAACCTGAGGAGATACAAAATGGATTTTTTTCACTTCCTCCTCCTTTGACCTGGGTACTGACGTGCAGTACATAGTTTAGCTAGAAGAAGCAAAGATCTTGTATCATCTAAAACATTGGGGTTCTATCAGCAGAAATGAGGGCCAAGCACAGCTCTCACCCTCTTCCTCAAACATTGTTGTCTCCACTGCCAGGAAATATGTTCCCTTTTCTGGGCTGTGTTCACCTTTCCCAGCATGTGCTCCCAGCAGGCACCAGACCTGTTATGGAATACCAAAATGAGGAAGCAAAAGTCCCTCTCCTCAAGGAGTATGTGAGCTCGGGAGTGAGAAGGCTTGTGTGGAAAGTCGTTACCATCTGAGTGTGCTAACTTGCAGCCACAGATGAGAGCTGTTGGAGTCCTCAGTCTATGCCTCGCTTCCCTCAACTCTGGAACAAGCATACCAACCACAGAAAGACATACAATGCAAAATGGAGCCTGGTGGGTTGTTGGGTCACTCCTCTGGAAATCACTCTGAAGCTGAAAACTCATTCCCCTCTGCTGTTTCCAGGCTAGGGGAGCCGGAGATGGTCGTTTTCAGCTTCCACTACCACATTGTTAGTTGGCCAGATGTCTTGAATCTACCATGTCTTTCCATTTACTGAAGCCTTACCAATGTGGACCTGACTCACCCTCATAGACATAAGCACCCTCTGAGGACAGCTATGAATAAATTCTCTCAAGTCCTCTTTTTCATGCTATTCTTTAGGAATCTTCCATGGCTTCTGATTATCTCACAGGAACCCAATCTTGCCACCTCCCATTTAAAGCCTATGCCAATCAACTGCCCTAGAGTCACCCACATTTCTCATTCTTTGCCACCGACTCAGCCTGTTCATAGGCGCCTCCTCTTCTTCTTTTCACCACACATTCCCTTCCCTTCTTTCAATTCTTACAAGTCTTCCTATTCTTCTCATCAGGCTTCTCCTTCCTTACCTTCTTCTTGACACAGCTTGGTTTATCCTGTATTAAGTTTATTGATGGGTTACAGTCACACTGTCACCTCCAGTGATGTGGCCAAAACCACAAGACTCATATCTTTATGAGATGCTGGGTTCTGTTTACTCTGACATACATTTTCCCATTGAGATTCCAATATTACCCAAGGATTCACTTTCCATTTTACAGTTTCCAATGGGCTTTCATGGACAGCTTATCCTATGATCTTTGTGGAGAGAAAATGGGCTAGCTGTTATCCTCATACTAGCATTTGGCTAGCACTGTCTCTGAATGAGAAATGATTTGTTTCACAGCAACAAAGTACTCAGCCCCTCATCCAAGTCTTTCAATCCTGAGAACCTCCTGTTCTCACATTATCCACCCACTCTGAGCATGTATCATACTTGATAAATATTATTGACGGATTGATAATGATCATTAATGTGGGAGTGTCACAGGCCACATTGAAATTGGGAGTAAGTATATTGAAGCTATATTCCAAGGATATGGTTGCAAAGAAAGGCAAGAATAAGAATTGGTGTCTTTCACTTAAAAATTGACTGAAAGTTTACAGAAGAAAACAGCTATAAACCCTACATTTTTTTTTCAAAAATAAATGCCTTTCCAAGAGAGTAGGGTGTTCCCTGGGGTCTAAGAAAAGAGGAGACCCTTAAGAGACTCACTTGAGAACTGTTCACATGATGTTGCTTGATCAAAGGTTAAACGGAAGCCTCTAGGTCAGCTGGTTGACATCTGTGCACTGCCCACAGACTGGGACTGCGAAGAGCTGTTCTGCCCTCACCATAGGAGCTTAGGTTAACCAAGTCCTGGGGGAGCCCTGAGCTCCTGTATCTTATCTATCCCACGGGAGAAGTGAGTGAGAAGGACCCTGAGGTCTCCTTCAACTGTGACATCTGATAGTCTATGAGTAGCAAGGACATAGGACAGGTGCGAGCTGATCACCACGTGGGAAGCTCACACCTGTCTCTCCCCAGTGTTTCCGCCCCTTGCTTCCAGTGGAGCCAAACTCCAGGCCCAGTCACACGGGGTCAAGTTGCTAATTTTGAAGCTGTTCAAGGACAATTGTCCTTCCACATGGGGCTCCTTTGAGTCCAAAGGATTTCTTTCTTCTCTGCGACTCACTGTCTCCTAAGCTACTGGGTTTTGCACTGCACTAATTTTCTTCTCTGCTTCTTTGATTTTAGATAAAAATTACTCACAAGAACCAAGCACCCATGATGATGGGACCTCCGCAGAAGAGCAGCTTCTTTTCACTGAGGAGAAAAAGCCGTTCAAAAGACTAACCAGCGTGCCAGACACCAGCTAAACCATCCATAGAGAAGAAACTCATTGCACGCACACATTTACATGCACACATATGAGCATGTGTGCACACGATCCCCAACACACACACACACACACACACACACACACACACACACACACACACACACTAACCATCTGGAGCAAATCCACCCTTCCTGAGAAAAACCACTCTCCCAGAGGAAAATTTCACCTTGCCATACAGTCTACCTATTTCAAAAATGGAGCCACCACTAACAAAGCCAGTGTCCATACGACATTCTGAGTGGACGTGGGACCCATCAGGGTGGATCAACTTATGCAGCAACTTGCACAGTCACACAGGCCTTGAGTAGCCTCTCTGAGACTGAAGGAGAAATCTTCCTTTCTGTTCACCACCCCTGCGAGGTTCCTCATGGATGCCTGTGAAGAGCAGGCTGCAAGTTTCCTGCCCGCTATAATAAGATGGGATATGGTCAAAGAGTTCCACTCCGGAGAACCCTTATAAAAGTCCTTCTGTACAGAGACAAAACGGCCTCCAGCTCTCTGAGGAAAATCCTTGGCAGGGCTCAGCGGTGTATGATGGTTTCTTCCTCAAGCGACAACTCCTCCCTCACTTGCTAAGGAGGCCAAAAGGCTGTGGAAAGCTGTTTCCATTCTTGCTTTTCTGCACTGTCAGTGGTCACTTGTTCGTTTCCTGAAGCATCTCTTGGTGGCTGAGTGTTTGTTTAGAGACTGCTCCAAGAGCCCCCAGAGCTGCCTGCACACCTTAGATGTGGTATTTATTTTCTTAGTTCTACGAACACCTGGGAGGGAAAGCAGAGAATTTGGGATCTATTTTTCAAATCGGTGTCATAATATTGTGTAAAAAGGGAAGAAGAAAAAACACACCCCCAGCTCTCCCTGTTCCCCCCTCCACCATCACATAAGCCAGGGCTTGTTTCTTGTTTGAGTTCCAAGCCCTGGCAGCACACTATTCCAGAAGGCAGAAATAATGGAAGGAAGGGACTTCACTGGAGAAGCCTGGAGACAAGTCTACCAGGCGGTTCCCTCTGCTTCTTTGCTTTCTCTACTTTCAAAGTATGATCTGAAGGACATGATGATGGTCGTATGTATGTACATATGTAGCATATATTTATATATCGTATATAAATATTTATTTACTGCTGGACTTTTGATGTTCCCATAAACATGGGTAGAATAGAAATTAAGTGGGAAAGATAAAGAAGGTTCTTAGTCCCCGATCTCACCATTTCATTGTCAAGACATATTTCCCTGTGCTGGTCATATGGTTGAGAAGAATGCTGGATCCTCAGACCAACCATGAAGCAGGATTTATTCTCTCACTGTCCATAGGAAACTGAACTGCAGAAAAGTTAAGAGACTTCTCCATCATAGCTTGGCTAATGTGATTTAACTATAAGCCACTAAGTTAAGAAACAAAAGAAACCCACACAGCTAGGAATAGGGTCATTTCTGGTCACTGAGAAGTGATCCAAGTGGCCAGAGAGGAACTAGCATGCAGCGTGTGTGTGGATGGGACAAGCTCATACAAGAAAATGGGGACCTGGGAAAGCTTCCTGAAAGTTCTCTCCGGCCTGCCTGACCTGGAGAGAAGTTGGTCCGAGGTCAAAGGCACGAGACAGATCACTAGATTGAACTCCCATGTCACCTCATCATGGTCACCAGAGTCTCTTATTCTAGAAACACCCCTGGCTCCAGGGGTGACCTCAGTGAAGGGGCAGCTTCCTTGGACTGCTGCCAGCTAGAATAGGGTGGTCGTGGCAGTGCCCAGTGGGCTTCGTTCAGCTGGTACCAGCATCTCCATCCTCTCCAGAAGGCAACTCTCCATGGAGCATCATTGACTGAGCCTATGGCTCACTTGGGCCTCAATCCCTGTCTCAGATGTCTCAAGAGGACACGTGAGTCCAGCTGACATCACTCTACAGAACTGCCTCGAATATCCTCTCAATGGACAAGAAAGGAAATATGAAGATTGTGTACAGATTGGGTCCACCTCTGAAGGAAGCAGTCGTCAAGGATCATCTAGGACTGAGAACCAAAACCATCCTGCTCAACCTCATAGGCAGGATTCTGAGCAAAGAGAAACCCAGGCTCTCTGAAGAACATGTTTATAGGATGCTTTTGAATGGGACCAACAGCTCCAGAATGATGTCAAATGCCAACATAGAAGCCACTTGATTCTAACCCTGAGGCAGGCTCAGGTTTGAGGTCACTGTTCTAATAAGACATTTTACAGAAGTATTTTCATGTGTTTCAACCCTGATCCCCCAAGATTAAGGCAATTGAGGCAGCACCATCAACAGGTAAAATGGAGTCTCAGAGACTCTCAAGTCTCTTAAGCACCCCAGCAGAGACTGGCTCTTTTCTGCTCGCCCTGGTGAGCAGGACTTGAATGTTGCCGGAGAGATATACCCTAACCCCTAGCCACACAGAGTATAACAGATCTTATGGAACTGCACTTCTGATTTGGCGATCTTAATAAGTCTTGTGTTGTTGTTTAATCTTACCTTGCAAATCATCTTTTAAACACTGTGACTGTAGCTTCTTATTGTAGAGTTCCTCCTCCTAGTGACCCTCATAGCAAGCTCGGAGGTTAGCAAAGCATTGTCTCAATCTTGAGACTGAGGCTTAATGATGTTTAGTGGCTTCGCAGAGCCACAAAGGTAGTCAGGAGAGCATTGCTTATGTCTTGTCCTTCTCTGATTCTTTCCATGCTGAAGACATGTCCTCACCTACCTTCAAGCTTCCATCCCACTAGCAATAAAAAAAAAAAGAAAGAAACTGAAAATCTTTAGTGCATTCTGTTGACCATGGACTGATGGGAGAGAAGCTGTGTCTCATTACATTGGGGTCTTTGTGGGGTTTCCCCAGTAAGATGGGAGAGGAGACAGATGATGTAGAATGATTATATTCAGGTCAGAAACCAACTCCTTGCAAGGGATTTTGTTTTACAGATGGAAAAGATACATTAAAATTGCCAAATAAATTAGGAAATACTTGGCAGAACCTGGAAGAGCCTCCAGACTGGTGTTACATAACATGCATATACATTATACATATGCACATTATATAAGGTAACATAGTACTTAATGCACTGTATATATTATGTAAATTACATATTTGTGAGTAATCATGATAAATATAGAGACCCGCTAATCACTTTTTTACTCATACTCAGTGACAGGTTAGGAAGTTGCTTTGCCAGAGAATCTTAAAACTTACTCTCTCCTGCTGCTTTGGTTCCAACTCCTGCCAAAAATAATTGCATCAACTTTTCCCATCTCTAGCCTCCTCTTTTCTTAGCAAAAGCTCTCAGTTACCTCCTGTCCCAGCCAGGCTGTGCCTTCCATGCAATACTGCTACTGCTACAATCAGGATCCCCAAAAATAGAATCCTGGGGATGAGAAGGTTCTAGACTCTCAGACTCCCTGTGTCTCAGGCTTACATCTCCACACTCCCAAGTGAGCAGGTGGGTACCTGATGCTAACATTAAAGAGAGGGAGGATGAAGGGAGGCAGGAAGAATCTGCCAGCCCTCCATGGAAGAAAACATAGTAGTCTTCCTCGGCCACCAGTTCCAGGATCCCACAGTAACCAATTAGGAAGCTGTTTCAAATGTCTAAGATTAAAATTATCTCAACCATCTAGCCTTAAATCTTTCCAGCATATCTGAGACTATCATTTCCTAGAATGTGTCTCACAAAATACTGGGATCCATAGAAAAGAAAAAGTTCTTTGGACAAGTACTAGATGCCTTGTAGGTGATACACAGAAAGTCTTGAAGAAATCACAGCAAAGAACCATGAAATCCTTTGTCAACATCTGTAGATTAGAAACCCCTCCCTAAGTCCACCATTTAAATATAGATAGATAGATAGATAGATAGATAGATAGATAGATGATAGATAGATGATAGATAGATAGATAGATAGGTGATAGATAGATGATAGATAGATAGATAGATAGATAGATAGATAGATAGATAGATAGATAGATAATCCCCCAGAGAGAGAGAGAGAATGAATGGATATGGATGTGCAGGGCCTCTTGCCATCAAAAACAAACTCCAGATGCATTTGCCACTTTGTGCACCTGGCTTTACATGGGTACTGGGGAATTGAACCAGGGCTGGCAGGCTTTGTAAGCAAGTGCCTTTAATAGCTGAGCCATCTCCCCAGCCCAGCCCACCATTTTTTGTTGTTTTTCTCCATGAAGATGAGAGCATGCAAGTAGCCATTCTCTGTAATAATATCTCAAAAAAATACTTTATCAGGAAAAGAAGTCTCCATCTTTAAGTACTCTTGTCTGGTTTTGGTTTTTGCTTTTTGACATGAGTGTCACCATGTTGTCCTGGCTGGACCAGAACTTCTGAGTCAACTGTTCCTTCTCACTCACTCAGTCTCCTGAGTAACTGGGACTAAAGGATACCCAAATAAGCAACTTTTGTTTCTTCTCTGTGATTGTCCATGTTTATTGTCTCTCCATAAGCAAGAAGTAAAGATCTCTTTGTTCCTTGAGTGTGCGGAAGGGCAGGAAAGAGACTTAAAGAGAGGAATACAGCAGCTACAGCAGTAAGACTTCATCTGTGTAGCTCGAGAATAGACCCACATCTAAAGATTATAGTCATAGAAAGGTGAAACTTTATTCAATTTAACGACTGCTCTGGTAAGGGCTCCCCTGGAAAGAAAGGAATCTCTACCTGTTCTTATAGGAAAAGCTTTAACCTGGTTGCGTGGGAAGCAAGCAGTACAGGAAAAAAAATATTATCCAAAAAGCTGTTGAAACTGCTCAGTATGTATCAAAGTTAAATCAATAGATCTATTAAGCTTTTCTTGGCAGCATTTCTTAGAATCTCTTATTTCCTGAAAGAATGAAAAATGACTCCATGAGAGATTTCTAGAGCAATGAATACCGACCAGTTAGATCACACTTGTATGTGACAGGACTCACTGTGGTACCACTGGGGGCAGCTGGTGATGGTCGCAACCACACTTTGACAGCTGGAATAATTAATAGAATGTATTACAGTATTAAGACCAAAGAAGCCTTTGCATTTCTATTGGGGTCCATAGTAGTAGTTTGAAGGTCTCATAGTCACAAAAGTCTTCTAGTAAAACCTGTATTAGACTTGCAGTAGCAAGAAAAAAGAAATTATCCTATACTTTAAATAACAATGAAGTCTAAAAAAACAAGAGGGAAAAATCTTAAGGGTTTTCATATGGCACCATTACTAATTCAATTTGATGTTCTACTAATTGGAGAACATATTTATGTACTTTGAATAGACAGAAAAAAAGGAAAACAGGAAAGGGAAATTAAAAAAAAAAGTAATTCCTATTCATTGCTTACTAGGTGCCAGTTACTATATCAGAGTTTTTTTTCATGTGTTATCCCTTTTAATCCTCAGAATAGCTTATAATATGAGCATTGGACTTATTTCACAGATACAAGAATTAATACATAGGAAAAAAGTAAAGTGCCTTGTCAACACATAGCAAATAGTAGAATAAGGGCTTGACATAGTCTATCTTCTGTCAAATCTATGATTTCCCCAGGGTTTTAGTATCTTTAACTCCCTTATCTAAATGTTTCCAACCCCACTAGCATCCTAAGTGAAGTTACATAATACTGAAAAGTTGGCATACTATCTACTCAATCTCTGTATGACCATCTAATCATGTCCTACTGAGTAATTTCCAGTGTTTGTTCATAGTTAAACTCAACAGCCTCTAGGGGCAGCTGGATTCCTCAGTCGTCTTCCTTGTTATGTGACTGACAGTCACTCCTTATTCCTCAATGCCAAGTTCTACCACAGTGGGACCCATTTCTCAGAACCTAATTAATCCATGGGCTTTTTTTTAATTCATGGAGGAGTGGGAGAGCATGAGTCTTCTTGGGCTTAAATGCCATGGTCAACAGTGACCATTCAGTCTGGGGAAGGAGCATGGAGAAGGGGTTGTTAAGCCTCCAGCAAGGAAGCCCTGCATGTGATTCTCATTAGTGATAGGCGTGGGTTGGGCCATCTGTGTTCCACAGGCGAACAGAATGGCAGGCTGCCTTTCAGATGCCAAGAGATGTATCTAATGGGAAAACCTAGAGTGCTCAAAAATGAGAAAAATATCTTTCCTCATGGGCATCTCTGTAGGAAACCAGGGATGAAGAAAACAAGGGGTTTGGGACATTACCTACTTAACCTACGGGGCATTCTACCTTGTCACCACTTTATTCTTCATGTCCATGGTACAGGATGACAAGAGCTCTGCCACCTCGTCTGCCAACCAAACTCTTAGACAAAGCCATGATAACGCCCTGCAATGTGCCTGTGCTATAGCAGGTGCATTATAACAAACCATCCATTTGCCATTAAGATTCTAAGTCTCACCGGGATCAGAAAACACTGCAACTCGTAAAAACTATTAATCAAATGAGGATTATGATTATAGAAGAATAATCATAAGATATGGAGTACTATTATAAATAGGTCAAGTGAGGAGAATGCAATTTGAAAGCAAAGGGAATAGCACCGAGCCAGTTTCAAGCTTATAGTAGGTAGTGATTGATATTTTTTAATGAAAAAATAAATGAATAACTAAAGTGGGTATCTGTCCTTCTCTTCTGGAATGGGTAGGGGACAAGGGAATGAAAGCTTTTGAACTAACAGCTCAGGAACTTGAAACCACAGGATGTAGAGGGAGTTCATGGGGGCCTTTACCCAGACATCTGTTGAGTGATGGATACAGCTAAATATGGATCATCAAAGGGCTTTCTAGGTCACATGGAGGGCAGCTTCATGATTCAGAAAATATGAAGTTCAGCTTGTACATAAGGGCAGTAATATTTGCAATCTGCTTCTAAGAAATCAGACTAGAATGAACAAAAAAAGCAGTATATTCGTAGAGTTATAACACAGTAAGAGACCAGTATAACACAATACAGATTCATGAGATCAAAAGAGAAGTGAACTTTTCAGAAATTGATTGGGGCAAAGGGAGGTGAGCATGACTATTATGGCCCAAAATTGGAAAAAAGGACTTAGAAATCCAGAAGTAAGGGAGGGCTGGCATCAGTCTAGTTAACGATAAAGTAGAAATGTTCAGGAATTAATTAAATTGTTATTAAACCATTTATCATATAGTCCAAAGTCTACTTCGTTTTTCATTACTTTTGAAATTCACAAGAACCTTATAAACTTAGTAGTGTTTTATGGTTCGTTACTTGGCAAAGGAGAAACAGCAAATATCATTTTTAGATCCAGAATTTATCTCTTAGTATCTGCTTCAAAGCCCATGTCCCGGCCTACAGTGCCATTAATGATTCCTGTCAGCTTCAAGCGTGAGAGTGGTTTACTACCCCCAAACCAGCCTCTGTGTATGACTTACTTCCTTCTCAAGTCCCTCCCCTCCGTCTTCCACAGACCTGGAGTGGAAAACAGCACTGGTGTGTGTTTGGGTGTGGGACATATGTTTCTTATCCCCCTCTATCCTTTCGGGTCCTCTCTCCCAGGCACCAGCTGGCCTCTGTCCCAAGACTGCAAAGAACAGATCAAGAATGGTGACAAACACAAGCAGATCACAGTATTCACATAGCAGTAAAGATCTTCTAACAAGATATACTAAGGTCATAGTAGAGATCAAGGGCAAGAACTTATTTGTTCAGGTAGTTAGACATCAGAACTTAGTAACTGATAACAAAAGGAAGAGTGGAGATTCAAAGACTGTTGGATAAATCATAATTTGGGATAAGTACGACTGCCTTTTGAATGATGTAAAAAAAAGGATATTTTTTTATTCCCCAAAAAAATCCTTTTTAAAGTGGAATATTGGGGACTAGGGAGATGGCTCAGTGGATAAAGCACTCACTGCTTAAACTGGAATGCTCAAGTTCAATACCTAGACCCCATGTAAAAAGCCTGAGCCATGGCTGGCTCTTCTGTAATCCCAGGACACTGATGGCAAAATGGGAGGCAGAGACAGGAAGCTCTTGGAGATCCCAGCAAAAGACAATAGCAAAGTGAGATCCAGTCAGAGAAACCCTGCCTCACATGAGGTAGAAAGAAGAAGACTGACCCAAAAGGTGTCCCATGACCTCCACATGTGCTGTGACAACTTTGCATCTGCACTCACATACTCATACGTGCACACACGTATACACAAGATTAAAACAACTAAAAAGGGGGATCTTAGGAGGAATTATAAACTGGTAGATATTAAAATGGAATTTCTGTTTTACTTTAGATAGAGAAAATAAAAAATCTAACAGTATTACTAACATCTAGAAGCTGCCAGAAAATCTGCATTTTCTGTTGAGGAACTACATAACAGTATTTTCAAAATGATTATTGAACTTGGTTATTTTTCTTTCCTTTTCTTTAAAATTAAAAAAAAAAGGAAAATGCTAGCAATTGGTAACCATAAAATGGCATGATCCCTGGGTGTGGTGGTGCACACCTTTAATCCTAGCACTCAGGAGGCAGAGGTAGGAGGATCACCATGTGTTTGAGGACACCCTGAGACTACACAGTGAATTCCACATCAGCCTTGGCTACAAAGAGACCCTACCTCAAAAAAAGAAAAACCGACAATAAAAAAATGACATGATCTCAAAAAAAAAAAAAAAAGAAAAGGGGGTGGGTGTATACCTATTAGTCCAGCATTTAGGAAGCTGACACAGGAGGATCACAAATTCAATCTGGCCTATGTCTCAAAAGAAAAGAAAAAGAATATGCTAAGTTTTCTTGGTGACTATTTCCTCTCCCCCAACAGCCCATAAATTAAAGGACAGATCACTAAATCTCTGAACTCCAAGAACCCAACATGCAAGGAGGAGTAGATAATACAGAAAATGTCAGTGACCTGCTGTTGCACCCAATTACATGCTGTATGAAGTAATGAGGATACAACTAAGAGCATTAACTCTCACTCACATCTGCTCTCTGCTTACCTCCTAAAGGCCCCATAGGTAAATCATACTTCCTGGAACAAGAACATAGGGAATCATTCTGTTTTCTGTGAAAATGGCAAGAATAGAGACATGCCTACAGTGTGCAACCATGGATCCTTCACTTAGATTTAATAATTGCTAATATTTTGCCATATCGAGATCATCTTTGGGAGGGGGCTGAATTGTGTGTATAAAGTATGTGTGTGGGGTGGGGTGCATAATATGCGGTATATGCCCATGTGTGTGCAAATGTGAGCACCCCATGTGCCTGCACGAAGAAGTCAGGGGAGAATGTTGGATGACCTTCTCACTGCCCATCTGTGTATCTTCTTGGGCCAGGGTCCCTCCTCCCCCCCCTCTTTCTTTCTAACTCCGAGCTGCTGTCCATCAGTGAGCCCCAACAATTCTCCTGTCTCTGCCTGATCCCTCACTGACTTGAGTTACAGACATGTGTGACCACACCTGCCCTTCATGTTGGTTCTGGGGAGTTGAATTTAGCAGTCTCCAGCCTGAGAGGCCTGTATGCTCAAGTGGCAAGCACTCTTAACCGCTAAGTCATCTTCACAGGCCCTGAGATTGTTTTGAAGTTATAGGTATCATGATCTCTTACACCAAAATACTTAAGCACACATCAGGGGGATCATTCTTATTTGAGCATTATAAAGTGCAGTTTTCATCCACACTGTCAGAAGCAGTTTCATGACACTGTGCATATGAGCTCATTTATTTCTCAAATGTTATTGTCCATTTAGAAATGATTGAAGATATCACTCATGAGGAGAGAGTAAGGTCTTAGCTATTATAGTCAAACCATTTCTGGTTGATCTGGAAGGAAAAAAGCAAAAGGCATACTAGTGACATTCTCAAAAGACACTGAAGTGGAAATATTATAAACACTAATGATGCCAAGAGTAAACTGCAAAACCTTTGGAAGAAATAGAAATTTACCTAAAAAAAGACACAGGTTTTTATTTCTGAAACAAAGCATTGATTGATTGAATATATAAAACAATAGATCATCATATATTAAGATTTATTTATTCATACAAAAAACATGATCATTATTGTCCCATCACGTTAAGAATATAAAGCTAGACTTGGGGAGGGGGACAGGCTGATGAGATGAACAGACAGCTCCTCCTCCTCCTCCGTTGAGACATCACTAAACTGGAAGCGTGTTAACCCTGAGAGAAGCCTGGGAAGCCTGGTTGAAAAGTGTTGGCTCACTTCTGCAGGGTGAGAGATCATTTTCAATTCACAAAATGGAATCCAATCCATAAAATCCCTACAGAATGATTCCCTGATGTTCTGGTTCCAGGAAGTATGACTAACCCTTTAGGAGATAGGTAGGGAGCAGATGTGAGTGAGAGTTATTTAATACTTATTCGGATCCTCATTACCTTATACCTGGTGGCAACAGCGTGTAATAGCAAACCTGACAGCAGGTCACTGACATTTTCTCGAATATCCACAGCACCACCATGACATCTTCCCCAAAAAGCAATAGCAATATGGCTATTTAGTTTGCATGTAAACTAACACTGTGAATCTGCCACACAAAAGGAAAGCAGCAAGTTCCAGACGATTCAGTCGATGGATGAAATGAATTTCCCATTTGAGCACAACCTGGCCAATTCCAGGACTAAGGACCAATTCCAAGCCTGCGTATCGAGGACCTCACTGGCCATCCCTCTGGCTGCTCACACATCAGAAGGGACATACTTTTAATCCATACTCCAAGTGCACATCTGCATACCTTTGACTACTAAACACCTCTACCACTTCCTCCTCCTACACCATGGGGTTCCTAAGAGCAAGTATGTCCTTTTCCCTTCCAGGGTGGATAGAAGTCAGCTGACTAGCCCAGAGATAACAAGTGCTTTCATCATGCTGAGTTTAGGAACATGTTTCCTCCCAAAAGAACCCTCTTTGGAAGAACATATCTCTTCTAAGCTCCCTCCTCCAGCCTCACCCCGGGCCCTGAAGCCCAGGATCTGCTGATAGGCGTGAAAACACATGAGCTCACTAGGGCTTATGTAAGAGCTCTTGGCAGTTCTTCCCCCTGACGGATGGCAGGCTGAGTTTCAGCTGTGTGATTCTTTCTCTCTTCAGAAGAGAGGCCTATTTGCACTCCTGGTCATCAGTTGTTTGGAGGCAGGGAGGAAAAAGCAGTATTTTTCTCTTAGTTCCCAGGGATTAAAACAGCCACAATTTCCTTTGGGGGAAAATAAGAATTGACAAAAGCAAAGTCCGTGTGATTATGCTGAGCCCCCTGCCTTCTCATTGTCTCTGAGGGGGGTTCTCTTGCTGTGACCCACGAAGGAGGAGCAAGGAGACACAGAATAGAACCTGAAGACCAAGCTTCCTTGGCATTTCAGAGGACTAGCTCCAGGGCATCTCCCCTAAGATGTCTCTGAGCAGGGCTGGGCAAAAGGAGAAGCAGCATACATAGGAATTCTCATCTTTGCACAGAGGGAAAAAATGACCTCTCAAGGTAGAACCTCTGTAAGAAATTAACCCTGGCTCTCTAACTTGACTTAGTGAGAAGTCCTGCTCATTCCTAGACTCCATTTCCCTGAAAGAGACAATGTTCTGAAACAATGCTCTCAGGAAACTGAAAGAAGTAAGGTGAGAGAGAAAACAAGTTCAAATCCAGTGAGAAGGGATGGGTGTATGTCCCAACTCGGTTTATCTGCCAGTGGGAAAAAGAAAGGGCATGGGAAGCCAGTAATGTGCTGCCCTCTGGACGCAGTGCCAGCAAAGACACAAGGTTTCTGCCTGCACCCCTTCTCCTTCCTGAGCCTGGCAGCTGTGTCCTGGGGGTACCTCCTACTGCCTAGGAGTAGGAGGGGGATAGGCTCCTGGCTTACTTCTCAGCATCGGACTTCTGGCTCCAATTAGCGGAACAGAAACTTGAGCAAGTCATGTTCCATCTTTGAAGGATGGATGGGGCTGGATTGGATGATTCATGCATTTACTCAATTGATTCATCAATAAAAGTTGCTCTTAAACAATGTTGATTTTCCAGGCACTGTCCCCTAATCTCGTAATAAGCTTCAACGTGGTTCCGTTACGTTACGTCTTCTCCATGTTTTCTCATGATCTCTGCTTTTCTCAACCTCTATCTACCCTAGAAGCCTGCCTCTTTCATTTTTCCTTCTTTCTTCTTACGTTTTGTTTTTCTTTTTCTTCCCTATCCACCCCCATGATTCTAAGTGTTCATAGAAAAAAAAAAGCCAGAAGATCAAAGGGATCTTAAGGGCACTTTGTTTCCTCTAGGCAAATGTATACTTAAAAGGCCCATTGAAAGGTCAGAGGACACACTCCTGAGCCCATTTTCAGGATGCCAAAAGAATATTAGTTTTAATATAAAAACAACAGAATCGTGGCTGAAGAGATGGCTCAGTGCAAGAGCATTTGCTGTGCAGACATGAAGACCTGAGTTCAAGCCCAGGAATGCATGTAAAAATCTGGGCATGACTGTGCATGTCTTTAACCTCAGGGCTGAGGGCAGGGGAGGGGTGGAGACGTGAGGATTGCTGGAGCTCCCTGATCAGCCAGTCTGACCAAAAATCATGGAGCTCCAGGTTCAGCTGGAGATCCTGTGTCAGGGAAATAAGGCAGGAGAGTGATGGAGTAAGACACCTGACATCTTCCTCTGGCCTTTGCTCATGTGCACATGGGGCAGGCACATCTGCGTACATGTGCATATAGCACACACACAACCAAAGTCAGTGAGTTTGGCTTTCATACAATCAACCAAACAAATCAATACGAGTTAGAGGGGTGGTTCATCAGGTTAGAGCGCTTGCTGTACCAGCATGATGATCTATGTTCAATCCCCACCATCTACCTAAAAAGCCAGACTTGGCTGTGCATGTCTGTAACCCCAGCACTGAAGGGATAGAGACAGGAGGCTCGCTGGGGTTCACTGGTCAACCAGTCTAACAGAAAATCAGAGCTTCAGGTTCATGGAGAGACCCTGTCTCAAGGAATAAGAATCGTGACAGAAGAGGACACCCAATATAGACCTCTGGCCTCCACATGCATGTGTACAGTATGCATACATCTTTTCACACACATGCATTTAATATACCCACACCTCACAATACTAAAAAAAAAAGGCAAGCAAACAAATCAACAAAAACCCACAAGTGAAATGCTACTGCAGTCAGAGCATCTAACAGACTCTATCAATGAAGATGAAAAGCTGGGTGTACATCCGAGTTGGGACATACACCCATCCCTTCTCTCTTGAAACGTGTGAAATATCCACTGAATTTGGACTTGTTTTTTCTCTCACCTTACTTCTTTCAGTTTCCCTAGAACAGAGCCTTTCAGGTTGGCTTAGATGTCATCAGACCAACCTTTGCACCTAGTTGGTAGCCAGCACAGCATGACGTCTGACATTGTTGATTGCAGTTCAATAACAAATGGGGGTCATCCAGTACTGGTCCCTCCATTAGTATATCCAGGATTCCTCTTCACATCCATTTCTTCAGACCCCTGGGAAGGAGATGTGTACTTGGACAAGGCATGCCACTCCAGATATTGCCCTTTTTGATCTGTGCCAACCTGCAAAAGTAGTCTACAATGCTGTGTTCTAACATGTAGGTCGGCCAGTAAGAAGGCAGATTTCAAAACCTGCAACATTTTGTTTCTTTCTTCTCCAGATGGCCAGAAGCAGGCGATCAACTGGAGAGAAGAGACTTTACAGCAAGTTGCTGACCCAGCTTACAGCACAGCTGTCTCCTTCCATAGAAATGGAAGAAGTAACTTTTGTGCCTCTCATTGGCCTCAAGCTTGGCGGGTATCTCAGAGACAATTGTACTGTTAGCAAGTGATCATAATTCCAAGAAGCCGCCTGATAGGGGCTTCTGATGGATGCTTTCTCTCCCTCCCACTGCTTCATGGAGGCTGCTAGGGAAAGGATTCACCCCACATCCCATGAGGGGATGAAGGGTGAGACCCTGTCTGGGAGGACAAGAGGACATGGGGAGTGGGCTACAATGCTATCTCAGCCTGTGGTCTTAGATATGTGTCTTAACCTTCTGGGACCTCTCTTTCTATCCCATAAGGATGCTTTAAAGATCCTGCTTCAGCTATCTGGACTTAACCCAGAGTAAATGTTACAGCCACAGGAGACAAGGCAGGTTCCTTGTCCATATGGTCTCCCAGCACAAGGCTTGCCCCTTAGCCCATCATCTCCTTTCATTTTCCTTCTGAAGATTTGTCCTGCTCAGAAATCAAGTTATGGAGCTGGGGAGATGGTTCACTGGGTAAGAGCATTTCTTGCTGCATAAGCAGAGGACCTAAATTCAATCTCTAGTACCCACATAAAAAAGCAGAGCATCATCATTACACTGGGGTTCACTGGTCAACTAGACTGAAACACTACAGTTGCAGGTTCAGTAATAGATTCTGTCTCAAGGAAGCAAAGTGTAAGAGTGGTTGAGGAAGACACCTGACATTCCATAAGTACACACACTCATGCATACACTATATATGTTATCTGTTTGCTGGCAGAAAGAACCCAACCCAAAACAGTTTGATGGGAGAAAAGGGTTTATTTTGGCTTATAAACTCAAGGGGAAGCTCCATCGTAACAGGGAAAACAATGATATGAACAGAGGCTAGACATCACCTCCTGGCCAACATCAGGTGGACAATAGCAACAGGAGAGTGTGCCAAACACTGGCAAGGGAAAGCTGGATATTAACACCCAGAAGTCCACCCCCACCAACATACCTCCAACAAGGTCCCAGTCTAAAATTGCCATCAGCTGGTGACCTAGCATTCAAAACACATAAGTTTATGGAGACACCTGAATCAAACAACATATATATATATGTATATATATATATGTATATATATATATACATATATATATGTAAAACAACACACATCACAAATTTTGTTTAAAAATCAAGCAGAGTTGGAGGGACCAATATAAAAGAAACACAACTAAGAAAAGTTTTAGTAGGTTCTCTGCCTGTAAACACACTTAGAGCACACACACACAACCTTAATCTCCATGCTTAATTAAAGTGACTAGGCACAGTTTAAAGTTAAGAGTCCTAACACATTTCAACTGGTGCCCATAAATACAGATTTTATCAGCCAAAACTGTGGAAGTAGCTAATTAGCAAGGGTCAAGATCCTTCCCTCATTGCCCTCCCATCTCCACTGCCTCTCCTACCTTTGGAGATGCTGTTCTATAACAGTGGTTACCTGCCTAAGTCTGTCTGCCTGCAGAGAGTATCATGAACTTGTTCTCTGTATATGTGTGTCATGATTTGGCTAATTGCAAATAAAAATGACACTATGTAGTTGACCCCTGACCTTATAGTAGTTTCTTTACATATCATTACTGGAGAAATTGGGATGATCTGATCAGTCATATATCACTGGGAATGTGCATACTTTCCTAGACTCTTCTGGAAACTTTTCACAATTGCCCACCTCCAGGAAGGTACCTCAGATATGCTGGGCTGGGAAGAACTGAAATACTGTTGCCACTTACCTGGTATTGAGAGAGAGAAAGAGAAAGAGAGAGAGAGGGAAAGATCCAAAATCCCTATTCAATATGGGGTCAGCTAAATGCACGTGTGTGTGTGTGTGTGTGTTATTATCTTGACTGAAAACTCATCTTTGAAGGGGTAAACATTTTATAGATGATGAAACAGAAAGCTCAAATATGGTGACGAATTGGCTTGACAAGTAGTACAATAAATAACCCAGGTCTGTCTCTCTCGTGCCCCCAAATTCATGTTCTTTTTTGAAACTCCAAGTGTGACCCATGAGCTGTTTATTTCAAAATACCTGGTCTCCAGATTCCTGGATCCCACCTGGACCTCTGAATCATGATTCCTGAAGGCAGGACTCGGAAATCTGATATTGTATGAGCAGATGGATTCTTACGCCTGTGAAAGTTGTACACCTACTGCACTGCACCTTACTAGGAGGAAGAGGCCATCTGGGAGGCCAAAGACATGCCAGGGCTTTAGGACAGCTCAGGACTGGAACACCCTGAGGTAGAGGAGGCCTGGTGAGGAAACAGGTATAGAATGAAAGGATGGGACTCCATAGGTGCTGTGGACTCAACATAGCAGCCTAGAAACTGACCTGCAATGAGACAACAGTCTCGGAAAATGACACCGGATGCTCTGTAGCTGCCTCGTGCCTGACCTCGCCTCCCTGCCAAGTGCAGGCTGACCACAGATCTCAGGCTCTGTAGAGCCACTGTAAGAAACTCTCCCAGAGCTCAGTCCTATCTTGACTAAAAAAGCAGCATGAGCCTAGAACTTGTGTCCTGAATCCTGCCTGGCCAAGGCACCGACCTAAGAAGCTGACTAAAATGTTATTTGCTGGCACCCATTCCTTCCTTCTTCCACCTGGATCCACCATCTCTATTTTTTGTTCAAGTCTAGGTGGAGGCATCTGAATGATGGGGAGTTGTTTGAAGCAGGCCCTGGGAGACAGATGCATAATTGCTACTCAGGAGTAGACACGGAACCCTAGAAATAACTCTGCTGCCCACTCTGCTGCAGAGGTTCAACTGGCACAACCCTCCAACTGCAGCACTAGGGTGATAAGTATTCATTCCTCCAGAAAATAGTTTTTCTGAAGTCAAGAAAACAACTCTGGTATAGAATCTGACATGATCAATTCGGTAAAGAACTTACCTTAGGAGTCTAAAAAGTTCTTCACGATACAGAATTGTTAAAATGGAAATTTTCTTGAACCTGTAGCTACCCCAAACCTGTGCAAACAAGGAAAACAGTAGCACATGGAAGAACAAAGGCCTTTCACAACTGCGTTTGCATTTTCAACTATGGCTAAGCATAAATGATGTCCATTCATTTGCTGAGTACTTATAAGAGTCTCTCACACATATGAGTGTGTTCCTGTCCCTTCCCCCACTTAGGTTACAGTGTGCCCTTCCAAGTAACAAAATGTCCTTTGTTTTCAAACGTTCCTCCCTCCTACTTTTCCATTAAGCCAAACTATCAATTATTACGGAAATCTTTTTGAATCTCAAACCCTACAGCCATTCCCAGAAGGAACAGGAAGTCAATAGAGGCAATAGTCATGGTGGAAGGAACAGATCAGAAAGATGGAAGATCACAAGGAGATCATTGTGGCCTCAGAGTCAGAGGGATCACAGAGAACATTTGACCCAACCTCTCACCCAAAGCGAGACTTCCCTAAACAGTCACCTGCCTCATAGGGAGTCACCTCTGCTTGATGAGGTAAGCAGCTCACTTCTCAAGAAGTCCTCTTGAGAGCAGCTCTCTGAACCTTAGAAACGCTTCCAGTTGTTGCTAAGCCTACCTCCCTGTAGCTCAGATCATTGGCCCTGGTGTGGTGACCAGCAATGCGAGATAAATCTCCTGTCTCTTCTGAAAGACAACGTTCAGATATTTGGAAAGAGCTACTTCATCATAGCTTTTCCCCCTAAACTAAACATCCTCCAAATCTTGACGTCAACTCATATATCATAATTCTCAAACCCTGAGTTAGTTTTGTAACTTGTACTAAAACACAAGTTGGCCGAAGTTCTGGAAATGAGTCCCCAAAACTGAAGACAGTACAATGCCCTAGAAACCCATGGACAAATCCAGAGTTGCTCCCCACCCCTTGCTCAGGTCACTACATCAGCTTCCCTGCTAATCCTCCTTGCTCTCGCAGTTGACAAAAATCTCTTTGTCTCATGAATGTCAATAAGCCACCATTGCAATGCTATGACAGTATTCCTGAGGCTGGCGTTTGTTACCTCATAGTTTGAGAGAATCAAAAGCATGTCAGTGGCCTCTGTTGGGCTTTAGGGAGGATCTCATGGCCAATGGCATTCCAATTACGGGAACATGTGTGGAACAGATCACCTGGTCAGTCAGGATATCCATGAAAGATTTAAAGATCTTTCAATAATGCAGGGACAAACGAGGGTCCCAGGAGAGGCAACTTAATCTCTTTTTAGAGCAGTATTATTTACCTATTTTCTCTGAAGTGAAACATTCTTTTTTAGGGGGTGGAGAAAGGCTTGCACAACCCAGAAAGCTCATGAAACTTACAAGACTCCCAGGCACCTCCTCAAGGTTATGGAAGCAGTAGAGTTCCTAGGAAAGAAGAGACCCTACAGCTAGTCAAGGGGCTCCAGAGAGGAAGCCTTGATGAGTCACCACCCATGTCACGGCCACCTGAAAGTCACCAAATAAAACCACTGGTTCGCCAAGCTTAGAGGGAATTGTTATTTTTTTTTTTATCTGCTGACAATGCCCCAACTGATATAAAAGAGATGTTCCTTCTGTCTGCCCAGAAAAATCACACACCAGACAGCCTCCCCAATGATCTAACCACTTCCTACTAGATCTTACTTAAAAGTCCATAAACTCCGTGTCACACGTCTTTAGTCCCAACACTTGGGAGTCAAAGGTAGGACGATCTCCATGAGTTCAAGAAAGCCTGGGCTACAGAGTGAGTTCCAGGTCAGTCTGGGTTAGAGTAAGACAATATCTTAAAAAAAGCAAACAAATAAAATAAAATCCACAGACTCACCACCACACATGGAGGACCAGATCTCTACTACATGCAACCTTGGGAGTATCCAAGACGTAACAATTAGTCTGACGTTTCGTGATGGCAAAAGCTTCTCAGAAACATGCTCTTTCTGCTGCACCTCATAACAACCTAGGGACACTGATTAAAGATGAGGAAACAAAGGCTTTTCCAAGGCCACACAGTAAAGACTCAGCCTGGGCCTTTGGTTCCAAACAGTCTCCCAAACACTCATGTGGCCACTATTTAGCCAAGAAGTGCCTGTTCAAAATAATGTGGGTTTACTTTTTCTGTTCCATTTAGTCTTGTTAACCTGTCTGTTTCTGACTCCTGCTTCTGTTGCCTATTCTGTTAAGGGGGAGGGGAGGCACACTGGACCAGAGAGAGCAGCAGCAGAAGAGGAAGGAGGACCAAAGAGAAGGAGCTCTGGGGAGGGAGGAACAGGGAAGGAAGCATCCCAGAGAAGAATGGACCATGTGGTGCAGAGATGCACAGGGGATGGGGGAAGGGAAAGGGGAGGCCTGGAAGTGGGGCTCAGGCCCATCAGCCTTAGTTGGCTCTGCTATCCCAGACAAGCCCTTTGGTCTCTATAAGCCTTGCTTTCAAAGGAGGAAACATTTGACCTTCCCAAGAATTCCCAAGACCTTCCCCAGCTCTATAAATTTTATGGCCTTATCATTATTGCAATGCTCTCTTGTCTCAACACAGTGAAGATACTGAAAATCAAACTTCATACTGTATATGGCTTTCTTTTGCTAAAACAAGGAAAATCAATGATGGCTAGGTGCTATGGCATCAAGCAGTATTTATTGTGTTAGATGGACAGCCCTGGTTTGGGGAAGGGAATGCTAGAATAGGATGGAGTAACTATAACAGAAACCGCTGAAGAAGTTGGACCCCAACAGTAAGGAATCTTCAATGGGATTGAACATGAAGGTCCATAGCCATGTTATCTACTCTATCAGAGGACTGACGGTCCCTCAATGAACAGCTTTCTCTACAGTGGTCACTTAAACAATGTGTGGAGGGAGAGAAATTCCTACACCTGATGCACCTGTTGTATAGATGGAGAAGTCATAGGACAAATGTTCTCCAATCTTTGCATTAAGATAGGCAAGATCATCCCATGTTTCATTCCTCTGGAAGAGTTCTGTCCAAAAGAAACATAATATGAGTTACAAATACTATAATTTCATGCAATCAACATAAAACATTGTTAATAAGATAATTAATATTATTTTTGATACTATGTCTTCAAAAATCCAGTATTCATTTACACTTGCAGCACTAACCTTGGATTGTCAGGTGCCATATTGCACAGAGATCACTTAAAAGGGATCCCCTCCTATTGGGTACTTAACCATCAAAACACTTTATAGACTACACTTGTATCTGCTTGATTCATCAGACCAGGCTCCCTGGCAGGACAGCCACTCTGGAGTTACCAGATATGTTCCCAGACCTCAGCACAGCGCTTGACATGGATAAAATATGCCTACAAGGTCATATCCATAACCAGCACACCAAAAAGCTTGGGTTTGGACCTTAGCCTAACTGATAATAAAATTCACCATCTTTTCCCTGTTCTTTTCTGCCTCCCAAATTTCAGTTAGTTATGAAAAATTGTGGTTTTGGTGACAAACAGACTTGGTTTCATATTTCAGTGGGTGATCAATAATGGAGAACTCACTGCCAAATGTAATTAGAAAGGTCTGGTGATTTTATTTCTCTTAGCCCTGATTTCTACATTTGTAAGATGGAGATGATAATAGTTTCCTCAAAGGGAAATGTGAAGATTATGAGCTAATATGACCGTTCGGAATCTTGAATACAGATTTTCTACAAATGTTGATTTCCTTTTCCAGAAACAAGCAATTCTTAAACTGACCAGCATTTAATTGTGAGGCAGTTTTGAACCTATCTAGAAAGGGGAAAGTGGGCTGGAGAGATTGCTCAGTGGTTAAGGTGCTTGCCTGCAAAGCTTAACAACCAGGGTTCCATTCGCTAGCACCCACATAAAGCCAGATGTGTAAAGTGATGCATGCATCTGGAGTCCATTTTCAGTGGCTAGAAGCCCTGGTGTTCTCTCTCTCTCTCTCTCTCTCTCTCTCTCTCTCTCTCTCTCTCTCTCTCTCTCTCTCTCTCTCTCTCTCTCTCTCTCTCCTCCTGGAAAATAAATAAAAATATTTAGAAAGGGGAAAGTAATATAAAGCAAACCAAAAATGCAAGAGAGTGAGCCACTCAGTTCATAATGTACACACTGTAGTTGCTTCTAGAATTCTGCCATGCTTTCCTTTCCTTCTTCTGCCCTTCGGCCATGTCTCTTCTGCTCCAAGCCCAGTAGAAAGGAAGTCTGTGTACAGAAGTGGCAGGTAAATACTCAGCAATCAGGATGCATGTGCCTTTGCAAGATGCAGACACCAGTCCATGCTAGGCTTTGATCTTCGAAAAAGGAAACAGTTCTGCTCACCCAAGATGCTCATTTGAGATTAGGAACCGAGACAGTGGGTGGGGAGGAGGCGCTGGGGCAGCAGCCACTGCTGCCATTGTAATGACCGGAAAATATCTGCCAAAATTGAAAATTCTTAGCCAACTGATTTCCCTCCACTCACCCCTTCCCTTGCCCATTTCCACTAGAGTTTTCCTTCTCCATACCTTTGCAGGTGTGGCTCCTCTGCCTGGTGGGTCCGTCTCCCCACCCTGTCACTATTATCCCTTCTGTCATCAGCAGCAGGAAGGTTTTCCTGTCTCATTTCTACACCACCATTATTGTTGTGCACCTGAGCACAGACATGCCCACACACACCAGACCCATCCTGATCCACCTCATTACCACTAAGACTATCACACGTATGCACACCCACACCACCCATCACTATCACTACCAACACCCCCCACCACTTAATGCATTCACACAAGCGCTCCCCACATAAACATACCCCACACTCAGAGGTAGATTTCCCCAAGGATCATACCTCACACTTCCCTCCCTATCCACGCTTACAACACAGAGTAATTACCCAACTCAGAGTATTTTTTCTCCTGAGTTCTGAAGACTCTTATCTTTGTCACCTTGATCAGAGTCATTCATGCCAAACACCCTTATCTCCCTACTTGACTATGAGCTCCTTCAGGACAAGCTGTTTCTTTTTCATTTCTATCCTGTGTAGTACTGTGTATGTGGTTGGAATTCAATCAATATTTCTGAATGAATAAATGAGTGGATTTATCAACTCATATGTGTCTATAGGGTTGAAGTGAGGGGAATGATCTGTGTGGCCTTGGGGGCCGGAGGCCATCTTTGGTGGCGGGCCTGCCTGGTCCTGTTCTGCCACCTTGGTCTCATTCCAAAGGAAATATTTGTTCTGTAAGCAAATAAAATGTGAATATGTTCTAATCTGTTACAAAGACACACAGAGCTGCTTTCAGCCCGATGCTTAGATCTTGAGGGCACTTCAAAGAACTGTGAAAAATAGAATGTCCACAGTGGGCCAGGGGAAATGTGGTTCTTTCCTTCCCAGAGAGATGGATGACAAGCCTCCCATTGGCCACTGGTAAATAATGCCTGCCGGCAGTGGGCCTGTTGGGACCTAGCGACACCACAGCCTTCCCTCTTCTTTCATTCTACAGGCAGCGATTTGAGAGCACACAGACACCCCCACACCAGAGACCTTGACTTCACGGAAGTTCAGCACCCAGAGACGTGGTTAAACCCTGTGCTGTCTGTCCTCTTCTGCCTGCTTTGTAATCATCTGTCACGGATCCTATGTTGTCACATGTTATCAAACATGCAAAAAAAACATCCTAGTCATGGAAAATTAGGAAGAGACCTTTGTATTTTGTTTATTTCTACTAAGGAATTCTTAGAAGTTCAAAACCTTCCATAATAAGCTGTCATTGGATACAGTTGATACTGAATCATGGCCTTGGGTTTGATTACAGGGTTTTCAGGCTTCTCAGGAAGGAACACGATGCCTCACTGTTCCCTTAGCCCTTCTCACAGACTGGGGGAACACACACACACACACACACACACACACACACACACACACACACACACACACAGTTTTCAACTGCCCCTTAAGGAAAGCCAGTGTGTACAAATTAAAGCGCTCACTACATGCCTGGAGAGAGATGGCTTTCTGAAAATGTCACCTCACCCCTCCCCTCACTTCCCTGCTCCAGGAGCTCCAGTCTTCTGTGTTGGGCTGTTCTAAGATCAGGTCAGGGTAGCTATGTAGAATCTGGCTTAAGAGCAAGTCTCAGCCTATATAATACTGGACCTATCGACATTTCATTATGGATGATGGAGGAGGGCACAGAGACAAATAAGATATGAAAAGACAAGAGAGGGGCCGGAGAGATGGCTCAAAGGTTAAGGTGCTTGCCTCCAGTGCCTAAGACCCCGGGGTTCAATTCCCCAGGACCCACATAAGCCAGACCCACAAGGTGGTGGTCCTGGTGTGCTCTCTCTCTCTCTCTCTCTCTCTCTCTCTCTCTCTCTGCTTGAAAATGAATAAATAAAATATTTTTAAAAATCAAAGATATACAGGATCCCTTGCCACAAGGACTAATACAGACAGCCCACGGAGGAGGATATACAACTGATCAGGGATGGGAAGGGGGGGAATTGGGAAATTCAGGATAACAACGCATGGTTTGCCCACTAAATAATGTAACTCATTATGGACAATAAATATATATATTTTTAAAAATCAAAGAAAAAAGAAAAGAGAAGAGAGACATGTTGGAAAGCAGAGGCTTCCGTGGAAGGAGCGAGGGAGCAGAGTCAAAGAAGGTGAGGGGAGGGGACTGGATCAAAACACATTATGTACATGTATGAAATTGTCAATAAAAACCAGTTTCTTAAAAAAGATCAAGCCTCATGCAACCCTCAGGTATAGATAGTGTAGGTGCTCTTCAGACCCCTGTGTGTGAATTCACCCAACAAGTGAGAACTATTAGCAACATAATCTTTATTTTATAAGTGGGGCATCTGAAGTTCAGAGAGCCCAAGCATCTTGCCCAATATAGCCCAGCGAGGTTCCAATTCTATTTTGCTGACCCCGGAGCTCCTTCTGTTATCCTGGGAGACTGCTCCAGCGAGGAAGCCAGCCTGCATAGAACTTTTCGCCTAGCTGACTACTCGCTGGTGCATACATTTTACTCAGCTGCCCTTGCAACTCATTCATGCGTGCATCCACCCTGATTTAGCTGGTCCTTTGTGGACCCTGGAATCAAGTTTTCTCAGCCTTCCAATGTAGACCGAAAGCCAGCAGCTCTCCAGGAACCCTCCTGGCCTTCAGTGCCACATTGGTACTGCTGAGGCATCCAGCCTTGTGGAGCGAGCAACTACTGCTTCCTCCAATTCTCAAGCCTGCAGACAGCTATGGTTGGACTGCCGGCTCATAGTCTATAAACCAATCCAATAAATCCCCTTTGTAATATTAAAAAAAACTTCACTGATAACATTCATGCTTGTTTGTCACCCAAAGTAACCATACTGCTATTCACTAACTACCTCATTAGATCCCATATTTTTTTTTATCATGTGTAATTTAAT
>PVHP010003683.1:0-76651 GCA_004024765.1 Zapus hudsonius
CATCTGGCTTTACATGGGCACTGGGAAGACTGAACTCCGCTCTCAGGTCGGCAAACTTGAAAGCCAGTGTCTTTAGCCACTAAGCCATCAACACAGTCTTCTAAAACATTTATCTTTATATTTAGTTTTTAAAGTATATTCCACATCTGTATGTAATGAGCATGCAGACATGTATGTTTATATGTGTGTGGGTACACGTGTACACAGGTATGCATGCATTCATGTGTGTATATGAAGGTCACAGGTTGACCTTGTGAATCTTCCCCCATCATTCTCTACCTGGTTTAAATTTTTTTTATTTATGTGCCAGCAGAGAGAGATAGAAGAGACAGACAGAGAGAATGGGCGTGCCAAGGCCTCCAGACACATGCACCACTTTGTGTCTCTGGTTTTATGTGGGTACTGGGGAGTCAAACTCTGGTTGTTAGGTTTCGCAGGCAAGTGCCTGCATCCACCACTGAGCCATCCTTCCAGCCCTCCACCTCACTTTTGATCAAGGTCTTTCAACGAGCCTAGAGCTCAGTGATTTGGCTAGAATAGGCAAGCAGCGACCCCAGGGACCCTCCTGTCTCCACCTTCCCAGCACTGAGATTACAGTACATGTCACTGTGCCTGGCATGTTGAAGGTGCTGGGCATCCAAACTCAGGTCCTCATGCAAGCACTGTACTGACTGAGCCATCTTCCAGCCCCTAATTTTGCCCTCAGCCTTTTTATTTCAGCCAGTATGTGTGTGTATATCTATATCTATCTATCTATCTATCTATCTATCTATATATATATATATATATATATTTATCTGTAATTTATCTGTATATATTGTTCCTGGAGATTAAAGGAGGTGGCAAAGAAGGTTTATAGCATTATTTACAGCCACTTTCAAGGGAAAGATCTAGATGCCTGAAGAGGACCTGGGACGTTTTTATTCAATGGACAGGCTTTTTTTTTTTTTTTTTTTTCATTTTAGGGGTGACAGGATGTCACTATGTAGCCCAATCTGGCCTTAAATTTATAATCTTTCTTCTTGCTTCTACTTCTTAAGTACTGGGATTATGAGTGTGTTCCACAATGCCTGGCTAAAAGTTTGGCAGTATAGAAGTAGAAAGAGAAAAATATAGTGAAAATTTCTTAAAGTAAGCTGTCAATTCACAGCATTCAATTTTCGTAAAGCATGGTGCTAGTCCTTGGGTGAAGTTCATTCAGTCTATATGACAATCACTTAGTCAATGCTCAAGAAATAATTTACCAAATAAGACGAGCGTGGTGGCGCACGCCTTAATCCCAGCACTCGGGAGGCAGAGGTAGGAGGATCACCATGAATTCAAGGCCACCCTGAGACTACAGAGTGAATTCCAGGTCAGCCTGGGCTAGAGTGAGACCCTACCTTGAAAAACCAAAAAAAAAAAAAAAAACTACCAAATAAATTACATCTATACTAGAGCCCCATGTGAAGGATAGTAATACTTAACTTACGTATATTATCATATTCATATATACAACATATTTTTAAGAAACAATCCTTTTAGGGATATCATAAAATGATAGGATAAATATAATTTATTTTGATTTTTATCAATAGCAATGAATATATATCACATAAAAAATGACAAAAGTTTATATAATCTTCTGACTGCTCATATTTTAGTCCATTTTACAATGTGGAGATTACATTCTAATAGACATTACAGAACATAACATCAGTTTTTTGTGGGACTTCAGGAACTATGGCTTGTGTACCAGGCTTGTGGTATGACGGAAGTCTCTATCACCATTGCAAGAGCACTGGAGGCACCGAGCCTGTGCGCTCCATAGTGGTTTATGTGCGCTGCTGAGCAGTTCCTCAGCCGGTATCTGCGTTCCTCAGCAGAGCAGTGCACCTCAAGCAGGAATCGCAAGACACGCAGGATCGTATATCTTTATTGTTTCATCCCAAGAGCAGTCAGCCACCTAAAAAAAACAAACACAAGGTAAGAAGCACGTGCAGGTGCACAAAAGTTCAAAGCAAGCAGAGAGAGATAGAGACAAGAGAGACAGACAGAATGGGCACACCAGTGCCTCTAACTGCTGCAAAGGAACTCCAGATGCATGTGCCACTTTATGCATCTGGCTTTACATGGGTACTGGGGACTTGAACTTGGCTTTACAGGCAAAGGCCTTAACTGCTAAGCCATCTCTCCAGCCTCATTTTTTTCTTTTTAGAGATACATTTTGGGCAGTGAGTTCCAGGCTAGCCTAGGCTCCAAAGTAAGTTCCAGGGCAGCCTGGGTTAGAGTGAGACCTTGTCTCAAAAAACTAAAACCAGAAACCCGGCCTTCCCTCAAGGACCAGCAGCTGAAGCCACTGGAGCCCCGGGGATCCAGAGCCAGCAGCAACCAGGACAGTTGATCCATACTGCAGAGTCGTGGACCCAGCCAGCAGCAGCCAACTGAGAGAGAGCCAGACTCATTCTCAGCCTGGGCAAGACCAGAGGCCATCTCCAGAGGTAACAGGGTCATCTGGGGTTGACTGATGCACCTCTGGTAGGTATTACCAGTTTTAATATTCTGGGTTTTAAAAGGGAATTTGTCACATCTGACATTTATTGACTCACAGTACTTTGTTGTCTTTTCCTTCTTTCTTGGGGGCAGGGTCTCACTGAGTCCCAGGCTGACCTGGAACCTAGCATAAACCAGAAATCTCAGCCTCCCATTCTACAGGATTAAGGATGTGAGTTAACACACATCTTGGGTATTTGGGCTTTGTTAAGATCCCTGCCCTCGAACAAATATCCTGTGAGGGTTTTGTTTATGTGTGTATATTTCCCATTCGCATACTAGAATTGTATTTTGCGCCACTCAGACTACTAGAATATTTACATAGCAGGCAACTACCACTGTGGACACTCTGGGAGCAATGTAAGCAGAACAGTGCACCTAGCCCCATAGGCTCCCATCCTGAGGAGATACAACTTCTAATCCACATGTCTAAGAATACAGCAGATAGGAAACCCAAGCACTGAATAACTCAAGATGCAAAAATCTCTATACTGCAATACAAGAAACACAAAAATACCAAGATAATTCTACCAAAAACTATTAATCCTTCACTGAGGCTGACTTAGAAGAAATGCTTGATAAAGTGATTATAGCCGGGCGTGGTGTTGAGATTCTCTCCTAGTGAAAAGATGTGAGGTCAGAGATTTTGGGGACTAGATGGGATTTTGGGGTGTCATGAGTATTATTTAGAATAGTTCATTCACATATTCACTGAGAGCACCCACTGTGCAGCAGGCTTCCGAGACTACCACACAGTGCACACAGTGGTGCTTGTCTGTCTCTGGGCTCTGAGCCCAGTGCACAGATGGTAACATACAGCAACGGGGAGTCATGGGGTGCAGTGAACACAGGAAATGGGCCAATCTGAGGAGAGTGATGCTTTCAGAAAACATGTGCTTAAAGGTGGAGTGTGCCTTAACCAGAAAGCATCTGTTGTCATCTGTGGCTCAGGGACACAGTGGGGAAAAGGGAAATGTCCAGGGCAGAGGGATAAAATGACTGAATGAAGAATCCTAAATTCTACCTCTAAGTAAAGCAATGGAATTTCTCAGGGAAACCTTAACCTTTTCTTCTGGCTGTGCTCAAGGGTCTTGAGGCTGGCTGCCAAGGCATACTCTCTCTCCTTCCCTGAGTGTGCACGTGGACACTGACTCTCTCTCCTTCTCTGAGTGTGCACGCGGACACTGAAGGACTGGAGCCTCCGGCTCCATGGCCTCTGCCCAAGGACAACTGCCTGCCATGGTTACACATTTATCCCTTTGTTCTTGTGAATTGGTTTTAATCTGAGATCAAAGTACAAATGTTCTTATAAAAGGCTACATTTCTGTACTTAATGTAAAAGTTGAAGAGATCCAATTTTCAGTATTTTCAAAACCTGTAATCTTCTAGTGAAAAATAACTAAACATACAGGGTATGAGTTCTATATCCATATAAGTTTCATTTTAATTATCTCATTTTTACTTATATACAGCAAAAGTAGGTATTTCTAAAATTAAGGAATAAACACACTGCAGAAATAAGGATTACCTGTTATTAACTAAAACGTCAATTTCCTTAAAACATACAATAAAGCATTCTTTAAAAACCACATAGAAATTTGTTCTTCATCAGTATTACTATTGCTTTCTAAACATAGCCATGGCACATACATCCCAGCATCAGCACAGACACTTGAGAACGACTGTAGTGAATGAGTATCGGTACTTCCTCTGTGCCAAGTACTGAGCTATGCCCACAGGGACCCAGATGCTAATAAAATAATACATTCAATGTGGAGTTTGTGATACAAAACATCATTGGTGGATCACATAAAATGTAAGAGGAACATGAATACTAATGGTGCTGTGAATGCATTACAGAGAACGAAGATTGTAAGAAAAACAACAGGCTTCAAACATGTGAAATTTAGAAATGAATTTACATTATTTACCAATTTACTTTTCTATGTTAAGAATGTTTATACATATCGGGGATATGGAAATTAATCTTAAATAATTCAGTATGACCATTTCTATAACAAAGAATTCCCAGGAACTCATTAAGAGATTTTCTTTCCTGACAAGTTTTACTGTTCTATTAATCATTATACTTTTTTCTTTCAATTTTGGGGACGATTGCTTTTGCCCTTGGAAAACTTGCTCATATCGGTTCCTTAGCAAGAATGAAAGAAGAGCTAAGAGAAAGGTGAGAGTTCAGACTCCCCGGATCCATGTAAAAGCCAGCGGTGCCTGTAATCCCAACGTGCCTGTAGCAGTGGGAGGCAGAATTTGGAGAACCAGCTCGTGGGCCAGCTAGTCTGGTGTTCCCACTGGCAAACCACAACAAACCTATCTCAAGCAAGATGAAAAGAGAGGACCAACACCCCGAAGTTGCCCTCTGACCTCCACATGTGATCTCCCCTTGCTACACATATGTATGCACACAAATAAAAAAAGAGAGGAGAGAAAAGTAGGAGAGAAGGAAGAGAGCTATCCTGGCTTCTGAAAAACTGTGTGTAGGCAGAGGTGGGAGAGAACAAGGGAAAGCCATAGGGGTGACAAATGATAAAATTTAATTGGTCTGCAACAGAGGACTCTATGGATGGTGAGAAATAAAATTAGACAGGAATACAGATTACCAAATCCTAAAAGCCAAGTTAAAATTCCAGACTCTGCTGTGATTACCTTTGAAGGTTTCTAGGCAAAGGTGACACAATGAAACCAATTGAACTGCGTTGATTTGCAAATTAAAATTGGTTGTAACATACATACTATAATATGCCACCTCCTGACATGTAATATGCAGGAGGTAAAGGGTCAAGGTGGTTTTGAAGCATCACAGGAGTGCTGACCATGACCTTGAAAAAGAAAATGACCTGTCAAGAGGCAAATGCAGTGTGTTTGCAATGGGTAATAAAGGAGGATTGAATCTAACTAAGGCTTTGCACATGCCAGGCAGGCACTCTAGCACTGAGCGACTTCCCTGGTCTAGTTCAGTCATTCTTAGTAACAGAGAGAGTGTGTTCCCTGTCCAGACTCCTACATGTTTTCAATTTTTATTCCTGTGAATTATGCACAGAGAGAGAGAAAGAGTGTGGGGGAGAGACAGGTAGGGGTCTAAAGAGAGGTGGAAAAGCAAATGAGAAAGAGGAACTGGAAGAAGAAAGACATTGCACGTTTCTTATATGTGAAATTTGGGGGCCATCAGCCACTGGCAGCATGCTGAGCTTGGTCCCAGAGGAAAGGCGAGTGGTGCCATGCAGCTGCTAGAGTCACTTACTCCAGGGATTCTTCTGATCCTTCCACTCTGGCAAATTTTGTGTAGCAGAGAACTAATGTTTGGGCTGCAGCCCTGAAGTCTGCCCCTGGGTTCATCTTTCCATCGATGCTCCTGGAGCCTTGTCCTTCCTTTCCCTTGGCAGTTTGGAGGCCCTGTGAGCTACGCAGATTCTTTTTGAACTAATTCGGATTTCTGAAACTTGTCTGACAGGAAGCCTGTGCTTCTGTCTTTGGAGCTCTCTGAGCCATTGGGGTTCTTTTGAACTGTTTGGGAAACTGCTGCTTGCTTGCCTGACAGACCTTGTCTTTGGGGTTCTTTGAAGCAAATTTGGGTTCAGTTGAATTAGTGGGCATCTGCCAGCATGACAGGAAATCTTGAAGTCTGTAATTTTGTGTTGGTAACTATCAGGAAAGGGATTTAAGGTACACAGAGAAACAAGGGTGTTTAAGATATCTCTATTATAATTTGCACAACCATGGGAAATTCTTAGTCTCTACTATCTTGGTGCCCCTTTAGGCAGAATTCTTGTTGTCTAGGTTTGTTGTTTTGTAAATGGACAATTGGTTTATCTAAGAATACACCCTGAATTAAAAAAAAAAAAAAGTGTTCTAAGAACACCAATAACTCCAAAGGTGAGCTGTAAGGAGCAAAGTGATTTGTCCCAGGCATAGCAGTGGACACCTGTGATTCAGCTCTCGGGAGGTGGAAGTAGCAGAATCAGTTGTTCAGGGTTAACCTTAGCTACATGGTAAGCCTGGGTTACTTGAGACCTTTCTTACAAAACTAGTGATTTGCTAAGACAGTGTGTTTGCCTGGCTTTTAGAAGCAATGCTCTATAGCTTAGAAAAAGGGAAAAAAATAGGAAAGTGGGTGATTTGGCAAGAACCTAGGGTGGCAGACACTATCGCGTTACCACTTCTGGAAGCATCTTTGCAAGGGTTGCCTGTGGAGCAGAGGGCAGCAGATACAACCAACCCATCCATCTCGGAGCAGAGACTTCCCCCCTAAGATCCGCGTCCTGGGATGTTTCCTGGCTAGGGGAAGATGACTTCTAACTTTAAGCTAAAAATATGCACTGTTATAAAAACATCAAAAAGAAAACAGCAGAGTTTAATGCCTGAGGACAATGAATGCTTTGGGCACATGTTCTGGGACAGTCTGTGACACAAGATGAACAAGACACAGACATCCCCTTCTAAAGTGCAAATTTCCAGATCCACGTTGAGAATGTCAAAATATTATCACTAACAAAAACTTTAAGCCTGATCTAAAAGACTATAGGAATTGATTTAAGCCTAAATAAAAGGTAAAACTTTACATGATACTTAATGTTTTAATGAAAAAAAATCAGTAAGCCAAAGATACTTTTTCCCCTCTTTTTAATGTATGTTCTGTGGCCACACATGCAGTACAAGCTGTGCACGAGGGAGAGGTAGAGGTGCAGAGGGCAGCCTCAGGTGTCATTCCTTAGGTGCTGTCCACCTTTTTTTTAGACAGGGTCTTTCATGGTCTGGAGCTCACCACGTTGGTTACACTGGCTGGCCAGAGAGCCCCAGGGACCCTCCTATTGCTGCCGGCCTGGCCTTGTGTGCTTTGAATGTGAAATGTCCCCTATAGGCTCATATGTTTGAATATTTGGTCCCCTGCTGGTGGCACTACTTGGGAAGGTTATGAGACCTTTAGGAGGTTGAGTCTTACTGGAAGAAGTGAGTCACTAGGGGCAGGCCTTGAGGGTTGATAGCCTGGCCCCACTTCCTGTTCATCTCTGCTTCCTGACAGTGACCGAAATGCCTCCTGCTTCTGCTGTCATGCTTTCCCTCCATGTCGGAAAGCACCCCTCAAACTGTCAGCCAAAATAAACCCCTTCCTTCCTTCAGCTGCTCCTTGTAGGCAGGCATTTGGTCATAGCAACAAGTGAAGGAACTAATACAACCAACACATTTTCAAAAGATCAGGGCTGACATTGCAGAGTACAAAGTCATGAGTTCTAAAGATAAATATAAAAAGAAATTTCAGTTACATAAGTGGATATATTGTAGGCCAAGAATCACAGACCTAACAATAGAAAAGGGCTATCCAATTTAGACATAATAGGGATAAGAGGAAAAATGAGAAAATGCTAGGACTGTGTGAATCATGATCAGTCAAAAAAAATCAAAGAAAATTTTTCTTAAACGAAGATAATTTAGGCCTACTTAACAAGAGAGGGTGTGGAATATTTCTCACCAATTATCCTTAAAGATTGACCCCAGACACTTGTCAAATTTTAAGCCTTTAAAGACAAGATTTTACATCCTATCGAGAAGAAAATCGACATAATACTGCCTTTAGACCTATTTTTCCAGGTCCTTAAGAAGGGAGAAGCTAAAAAGAAGATGGATTATAAATATGAGACTCAGATAAATCTCTTTTAAGACAGAGAATCCAAAGAACGTCAGCAAGGTCCTGCAGCTGCTAAGATCACAAGAGACAAAAGGTGTTTGAAAGGAGATGTAAAGATACTGAGGTAAGAGATGTGTTGTAAGAGAATAAAATATGAACAAAGGACACAAATTCACTTGCAATTAATAAATCTAGCTATAAAATGTGAGAATCAAGGATAGGTAACACACATCAAAAATAATTACAAATGCAGCAGTACAAGTGAGCGTGGGGATTCTATATGACTGCAAAGCCTCTGCAGGTCCTCAGGAGCTGTGTCCACAGTCCCACTCTTCAGTCCCGGATGGCTGGTGACTTGCTCTGCAGGTGGAGTGGCCTGTGACTTCCAGATGGAGCCCTCAAGATGCCATGTAGCTTTTGCTCTCTTGGAAGAACACAATGGCCAAGTGAGGCTCAGCTTATCTGAAATGGCCCAGCACTGCCACCAGATGTGAATGATCTGGTCATCTCAGATCTCCAAGCCACCAAATGTCAAGAACCACGAGGGACCCCAGGGGAGAATTCTGAGCAAATACAACACTGTTGTTAAGCCATGGAGTAGCTGGCTTGTTGTCCACTAACAGAAAACTGATAAAATAAGAAAGAAAAATATGCAGGTATAAAATGTAGCTCTCATCTGCCTTTAAAAGAAATCCAGTATTTTACTAGAAAAAAAATATATTTTAATAATATAAACAAAATCCAACAGGTCAATAATTCTAAACCTAAGGAAACTCTCAAAAGTCCTCACATAGCTATTGCTTTTTAAGCTTCCTTTTAATTGCAAAGTGTTTAGAATATTTAATTTAACTTAATTATATTTAATACAATTGCTGCTACGGTTCGATTTAAAGGTTTTTTTCAAATTTTATTTATTTATTTGAGACAGAGACAAAGACAGAAAAAAGAGGCAGAGAGAAAGAGAAAGAGAGAGAGAGAGAGAGAGAGAGAGAGAATGGGAATAGGGGCGCACCAGGGTCTCATGCCACTTCAAATGAATTCCAGATGCATGTGTCATTTTGTGCAACTGGCTTTATGTGGGTACTGGGGAATCAAACCCAGGCTGTCGGGCTTCACAAACAAGTGCTTTAACTGCTAAGCCATCTCTCCAGCCCAAATTAAAAGTTTTTAAACAAAAGATAAATCATCTTTTAAGAGACAATTTTACTTTTTCCAATGCTGTATTAAATAGAAGCTGCGGAAGTGAGCACCCTTCTTCTTGTTTCTGATTTTAAAGAAAAAGCTCTCAGTCTTTTATTATTTTATTATTAAATATGATATTGGCAGTGGGTTTTTTTACATGTGGTCTTAATTATGTTGAGGTAATTGTCTATTTTTATAATTTCATTATATCATCACAATTGATTTAATAATTATACTTTTCCCAAAACTTCTTAAAAGTTGCCATAGGGTTTACAATATTTATCACAATCTACCTGCAGATAATGCTAAATAACTTTAAGTGTAGTGACAAGGATTTTACAATGGTGTCCTCCCAATACCTCTACTTCCTGTGTTCAATTTCTGCCACACATTTTACTTTTGCTGATAAACTGTCCTGAGGTAAACAAGCTACTTTTGGCTACCAGCCATCCCATTTAAATGTCTGCAAGGAAAGATATGTTTAACATATTCCTTCCATCCTTCCTTCCTTCCTTCCTCCCTCCCTTTCCTTTTCTTTCTTTTTTAACATAATTCTTAACCATTCTGTCTCAAGCTTCCTCCTCATCACTTACACACTAAATCAGACTATTGTTCACCTTGTCTCCCAGGGTCAAGTCCAGGAGTAAACTTAACCCTTCCACTTTTCATAGATCATTTCCAATTGGTCAGTAACTTCTACTGTCCCTATCTTCAAAAGGTTAGGTTTGAACCAAATAAAAGTTCCAGCATAGGGCTGCAGAGATGGTTAAGAGCACGTACTGTACAAGCATGAGGGCCTGAGGATTAATCCCCAGGACCCACATAAATGATGCTGGCAGCTGTAGTCAAGTAGGAGAGCAAAGACCCAAGAAACACCAGAGCTTGAGTACAATGCCAAGCTCAACAAGCAGCAGGAGACTGTGGGGCAGGTAAGGATGGGCAGAAGAGCAATGGAAGGGGACAGGAGGAAGACCTGCTCTGGCCACCAGAGGTGAGCACACCCCACACCAGCTCCAGCACATACAATGGGGTTCCATCTAATAAATTCCGAACCTTTCTATCCCTCCGTCTCCCTCCGTCTCTAGGGTTCTAACTTACTATTGGTCTTTCCCTAGATTCTATCAAGGGATTCTAAGCTGACCTCCTAACTTCCATAGCTATTAGAATAATATCTTAAAGACAAATCAGTCTACCTTTTTCTATGGTTTTTCTACTTTTACACCTTCAATGGTTTATAATGCAATTCCCAACAGAATCAAGCACAGCATGGTCTATAAGCCCCCAATGCAGCCCCTGCCTCCTTCCTATTATACTCTCTGTCATTCTCTAAGCTCCAGCCACAATGGCCTTATCCATATCAAACCTATTATTACAAGTTCGAGAATCTGATATCTGATACACCCTCTCCCTCCCTCTCTACTAGATGAAGATATAGTGACAAGGTGGCCATCAAACCAGGAGATCCTTCACCAGAAACTGACCCTGCTAGACCTTGACCTGGGTCTTCTAGCTTCAGAAATGTTAAAATAAAGCCATCCAGTTTGTGCTGTTTTATGATAACCTGAACAGATTAATACAAGGAAAATTAAAAATTCAGTTAATTACCCCAGCATTCAATTCAATTAAAACATGGCAAATACACACACACACACACACACACACACACACACACACACACACACACAAATTCTATTCCTCAGTGTGCTATATGTCAGGAAGACATACATTTTTCATTCTCAAGTTCTAGCACTGTCCCCCCATCACAGGGTCTATGGCATACCGTTACCTTTGGTGGTTATTTTCCTTGTGTCTCTTCATATCACTGACACCTACTCACTCAGATGAGCCTTCCTATGGATCTCTTAAGTCGAATGCCTGTCCAAATTATAAACTCTTCACAGAGTCTTCACAGTCTCCCAATTTACATTCATTTCTATCTGACTGAACACCAGAAATGCTTTATGAGAGTAGGAACCATGCTGTTTTATTTCACTGGAATCCCTCTAGCAACTACCACAGGGTGTGGTTACGAAGATACTTGTTCAAAGAACAAATACAGGAGAAGCAGCACAAATATTTCCAAGGCCTGCTGGGTACTGTTATGTTCATTATGAATGACGTTCTGAAGAGATCCCTGGCACATTTCAGATGGGCAGCGTGCTGCTGTTTTCACAGGTCCTGTCTCTCCACTCCAGTACAAATTAAATCTGGTTATTCAAATGTTAGCAACAAGTGAGATTGCCAGGTGACAGACAGACATATGGCCTTGCAATGAAATCTTGTATTGTTTCAGGATGTATGTCATGATTGATTAGTAAACCTCTTGTCCCATGTCCCTTTTAATAAGGTGGGTCACTTGATGGTTTTCAGACTTAGATGGGGAGCCACCACAACCAAGAAAATGGAGGAGCTGCAGCCCTGGCCTGGGTCTCACAGAGCGCAGGTAAAGGAACATGGAAGAAGGAATACTTAATGTGTCTTTATATAGGATCCTCTGCTTGGCGCTGCTAGATTTCAATAAGAACATTACAGCTTTTGTAAAACTACGATAGGAAACAGGGTGATTATCTTAGAAGTGACCAACTATAATGGAACTCTCAGAAAAGCAGCCAGTTCATTTAAAACACTTTATGTTTATATTAAAGATAATTCCACTTCATTGTATTCTCTTCTTACATGCTCCTAAGTCATGTTTATATAGTTATTTAAATGGAAATATGAATGTCTATTGAGAATATTTTAAATTTGGGATTATGTTATTATAGTACTAAAATAAAAACAAACCTATATATTTATTTAAATTTAAGCATACAGTAATGTTTAACTTCTAAATTTATCATAAACCAAAATTCTTCAGTCATGTAGGGCGTGGTGGCACACGCCTTTAATCCCAGACTCAGGAGTCAGAGGTAGGAGGATCACTATGAGTTCAAGGACAACCTGAGACTACATAGTGAATTCCAGGTCAGCCTGGGCTAGAGTGAGACACTACCTCGAAAAACCAAAGGGAAAAAATTCTTCAGTCATGCCCTAGACTTTCCAGGCATTAGTCTATGCCATTGATAGGCTAGTTTTTCTAGGCTGTGCTATAAAGTACTGTGTTTTTCAATGTATTACAGTGTTTCTGACCCAAATTTACAATTTTTTAAACTGAAGCAGCTTAAAAAAAAACTGAAAAATATAGAGTACAAAACATTTACCCTTAAGTTCTCAAGAGGACAAAACAGGAAAGTTCTCCATCTACAGCTTTCTCTGGACCTGGAGTGTGGAGGAAGTGACAGTCTAGGGAGTCTAGGGAAATAACCCACACATGGTCTCAACTCAGTACTGAGTCTAGGGCCATGGGCTCTTGACTCTGGCTAGCTTCTATGACCATCCTTACAGAATCTTTCCCTTGCCACTCCCTACTGGGAGAGGCCAAGAAAGCCTTTAGCACACTAGGCATTAAACCTCTCAAGAAAGTTCCTTTTCCTCCCAAAGAAGTTAATCTTTTATTATTATTATTATTGCTATCCAAATTTTATTAAAGCTAAGATCATCTATGATAAGATAGTCTATCTCATGACAAAATACCTCAAAATGTGTCTGCAGCCTTTTAAGAGGAGAGTGGTGAGCCACACACCTCTTATGCCTTACTATCTCAATGCACAGGTGCCGAAGTGTATGAACAAACAAGATGAGGTTAACTTAGGAAGTATGCTTAGCTCTACCCTAAAGGCCACACATCCCACAGGTGGAATTGTCCGACATGAAGCCGTGCCCATTACCTGCGTGGGGCTCTGCAGACTTAGGTCTATGCCACAAGTGAACTCGGTATGATGCTCCACTGTTTCAAGAAGAGGGTCAGGCTTTGAAAAATTCCAGAATCTGTGAAGATAAAAAGAAATAATAAGAAATAACATGAGTGCTAAAACTGTCTCCACAAAAAATACTAATATTAAGAAAAAATAGATATGTAATATAGACAGTTTATCCAAATAAGGTGAAAACAATTCAGTAATGAATTACATGAAACATTTAATAAGGAAAACATGTAGTCCATTCTAGTAGACCAAAAACAGAATTACCATTTTATCTAGGATACCTTGTGAGATGGAAATTTAACAAGTTGTTTAGAAAAAAAACCTTTCATATTCTACAAGCCCATTTGGGGTGAGAGACACGGTGCCTTTGCTGAGCCTAAAAGCACTCATGCCTGGAAAATAAGAATATTGGACTAGGACTCTTAACACTTTGTGATTTTCAGTTCTACTTCATTCCTCAACAAACAACATGAAAAGATCTCCATTTTAATTTACATTTCAATGGCAATTCAAATTCTTTAAAATAAAACTTTTCTCATATGAAAATCTCTGAAACTCTCTCCTTTCTGAGGCTGTCTTTCTTATAGATTCCACATTAATGTAATTTACAGATTCAAGAAAAGCAGAAATGTGTTTTTCTGGGCCAATATTTTATATTCTTCTTCTCCTTTATAGACTGAGAATGGCAACAGTTATCATAATGCAGCTCTGATTTCTGCTGTTTAGAAAATTTGGCTCTATTTTCAATACAAAAACCACTACTTTAGCTTTCTCAAGCTTCATGTGCTCATAATCTTTTTATTTACTCTAAACACACTACAAAATGGAATATTCAGAATCATAAGTCAGACCCTAATTCAGCTTTTCTAAGGATGTACAGCATGAACACATTGAAGGTTGGGCAGATCTCTTTGAAAGAGAGCAAACACAGAGAATCAACAGTCACAGTTTGTTTAACCTGGTGGTATTATTTCCCTAATAAACACACAGTTGGCCCTATTAAGTTCTGAAAAGGACTGTTGCCATGGATAATCCACTGGGTGAGTTCCAGAGACACACTGAGTAAATAGCTCATTTATCTGATTACTGAGGTCTACAGAATATTTAGGGAAAGAATTTAGCTTTTGAAAAATATGCCTTTTCAAATAAATGAGGGAACAAGCCTTAGACTTTCTCGAAAATGCAAGTTGTAGTTTTCAGTGTTTTTGCAAACTTGTTCCTAGACAGTGAATTGTACCAAGATCAAATTTCTGGACCTTGATAATGTTTATATAAGCAAAAGGAACAGATAATTTTGCAATTTCATTTCTAAAATCTGGTTATACACTCATTTGCATTATCTGAAGCAATAATCAAATGATTTTGTATATAACTACTATGTTCCAAAACTTCATAATGGTTTTTAAAATGTGCATCTATTTTAAAAAATATTTTTATTTATTTATTTGCAGAGACAGAAAGAAGAGAAAGAGACAATAAAATAGGCGAACCAGGGCCTCCAGCCACTGTAAACCAACTGCAGATGTATGTACCACTGTGCATCTGGCTTTATGTGGCTACTGGGGAATGGAATCCAGGTCTTTAGGCTCTGCAGGCAAGCGCCTTAACCACTGAGCAATCTTTCCAGCCCCCCAAATATGCATTTAATATGGTAAAAAATTAAAGGTAAGAAAGTAAGTTGGAGCCTTCAATGAGATTAGCAAGTAAAAGCACACCCCATAAAGTCCTGTGTGGCTGACGGGAGGACATAAAGATACAAAGCTTCTAGGAACCGGCTCTGACCACACCACTGGAACACACAGAAGGAAATTATCCCAGGGAACTTACAGAAAAGACGTGTTCTGCTTATGTAATGAAACATGTTATTCATATGTTTTCTGTACGCATAGAGATGGTGAGTTACCAGCTGCCCCTTGTAGGTCAATGGCACTACTTTTTAAAGGACACTAATGGAATCATTCTATGAGAAAGTCAATATAATACAATCGAGGTATTTCAGCTCTCTGACTTCATTTTGGATTCACATTTTTTTCACTAGAATGGGTAAGCTAAATCATCTTTGAGTAGAACCATAGTATTGGCTTCCCTTAACAGAACTTTCAAGGGTAATAGACAGCAACAAGTTCCTGGAAGGCAGTTTCTGTTACTGTTGCTTTATGGCAGGTAGTAAGCCTCATGAAAATTAAAGTGACTGACAAGGAATTCAGTCTGGACACATGGTGAGTCAGGTCACCCAGGAGGCTGGGTTTTAACAATATCCATTTGATTTCCTGTATGTGCTGCTAAATGGACCATCCATGCCTTGTCATAGGCACCATAAATGCTGGCAAGTATTTATGTGAATTTTCCAAAAACAAAAAAATCCTCAAACAAGCTGGGCATGGTGGTGCATACCTTTAATCCCAGCACTCAGGATCTACTTATCTGAGGACCTTCTTGCACTTAAAAACAACTCTATGGGAGAAGTCAGGCTAAATATATCAGTAACTGGGCAGATAAGGCATATTATTTTAAATGTTTGTTTTGGTCCAGCATATATACTACTTGGTGCCTTTTTGTCTCTTTGCTGATGAAATCACTGACTATTTAAGCTTTCTGATGGAAGTAAACATACTAAACCAGCAGCCAATGATTAAAAATATGATATAACTGTAGAACATTTTTCATTTAAACTGAAGATCATAAAACAAGGGTTGATTTGAGTTACTTTTTCCTTCTGGCTTCTCAATCTTGTTTTTTTTTTTTTTTTTTTTTGGACGGGCGGTTAACAAAGCAAGTATAGAACCTGTTATATAAAACATCAAAACTATTTCAAAAATTAAGCTGAAATTACTCTATTTCACTAAAATTACTCTCTTACTAAAATGTAATTTGCAATATCTGTAGAAACACTTGAAATTTTGCCAACAGATGAATGCATCAGAAAGTTTAAAATAGTGTTTTTAAAGTTCTTCCTTTTTCAACCTTGCCTTGATCACACTGCAACTTACGAGTTAGCCAACAATTTCCTGTGACTCTTTACTACTACAAGGAAAAGATGAGACAATGTTTGGGCTACTTTCCAATGACTTACATGTATATCATTACAGTTGTTTTTAATAATTCTAAGCAAATTGCAACATTATAATTCCCTCTATTTGCATTGCAAATGGATAGTAGTCTCTAGAGTATGAGCAAAAAAGTCACATTTCTTTTTTATTTTATTTGTGTGTGTATGTGTGTGTGTGTGTGAACTTGTGTGCACATGAATACATGCACACATGTATATGGATGGGCCAGCGTCTCTTGCCAATGGAAATGAATGCCAGATGCTTATGCCTTAATTAAAAATTTAATTAAAGTTTGCCTTAATTAAATTTTTTCAATAAATTTTATTTTAGAA
Organism: Zapus hudsonius; assembly: GCA_004024765.1. Lineage (NCBI taxonomy): Eukaryota > Metazoa > Chordata > Mammalia > Rodentia > Dipodidae > Zapus > Zapus hudsonius. Next base: position 16,541 of record PVHP010003683.1, read on the forward strand.
AAAAAATTTGAGACAAGTCTCACACCAACCTGACGCTAAACTCACTGTGTAGCTAAGGATGACCCTGAACTACTTCTTCTCTTGCCTCTACCTCCCAAGTGCTTAGATTCTAGGCTGGTGCCACCATGCCCTGCTTGAAAAGTTTCAAATCGGACTGAAGAGATGACTTAGTGGGTAAGAACACTTATTGCACAGTATAAGAACTTGTGGCCAGGCATGGTGGCACACGCCTTTAATCCCAGCACTCGGGAGGCAGAGGTAGGAGGATCGCCGTGAGTTTGAAGCCACCCTGAGACTACAGAGTGAATTCCAGGTCAGCCTGGGCTAGAGGGAGACCCTACCTCAAAAAACCAAATATGAAAAAAAAAAAAAAGAACTTATGCACAACTCCAACCAGCTCAGCATGGGGTGGAAAAAGGAGGTTCAGTGCACTCCTTGTCAGCCAGTCTAACAGATCAGTGTGAGGCTCTGTCTCAAGGAAACAAGGAAGAGGAAAGAGGAGGACATGGACATCCTCCTCAGGCCTCAGCATGTGCCCACAGGTGCGCACACCTGCATACGAGCATGATGTGCCACACACACATTTAAATTTACACAAGAATTGTGAAGAGAGGAGAAAGGGTTCCCATAACTCAAACAGTCACTTTCCCTTTAGTATAGTCAGTTTTACCTTGAAAGTTGTCTCTGGCCACTATGAGACAAATGGACTTGGAGGCTAAGAGTGTGGTGTGGGGAGGCTGGGAGTCTGAAGAGAGATGATAGCACATGGACTTATCTGGACAGTGATGATGAAGAAAGACTGAGGGACTGGGGACATATTTAGGTAGAAGAATAAATGATTAATGGAACAGAAGAAATGAAGGATGAGTCCCAAGTTTCTGGCTTCTGGAATGGTACTTATAATACTTCCATTCATTTATTAATCTGGCACGGTGTCTTGTTCTTTGTGTTTCCTATAGGGATACAAGAATCTGAAATGGGCTGGGCATGTGGCTTGCTCGTAGAGCACCTGCCCAGCATGCACAAAGCACTAGGTTCAATCCCTAGCACTGACCAAAAGTACCTGACACACAAATGCCCAAAGATTGTTCATGAATGAATAAACACCTAAATGAGTAAATTAGGCACAAGATAAATAGCAAAAGCCCATCTTACAAATAAAGTAACTTTAAAGTGCTTCTCAACCTTGATTAAACTGAAAGTAACTCAAAAACTTTTTTTAAAAAAATGCATGTGTCCCACCCCTAGAAACTCTGATTTAGTCACCCTGGGGTCAGCATGGGCATTGGGAATTTGAAAGGTTTTACAGGTGATTATAATATGCAGCCATGACTAGCCTGGGAGGGAGGCATTACTCAATAACGGAATCCCTGATCTGAAACCAGTCCTTTTCAAACTTACATTTACACAGAAGCACCTGGAGGGCTAGCTGAAAACAAACTCAGAAGGTGTGGTGTTTCTCAAGAATTTGTACAAGAAACAAGTTCTCCAATGATGCTGATGGCTGCTGGTCCCAGGACCAGACTTTGGGATCCACTGTCCTAGACAGTCGTTACTGTGGCTTCAAAGGCAGCACTTTGGGAAAGGACATATATGTTAGAGACAAAGGATAAAGATTCCATAGGAATCATGTGAATTCCTTAGCAAACCAGATATGAAAGGCTAATATCAGTGTTTTTTTCTCAGTAATAAAAAATAAAGATGATTCGAGACTGAGTTTTCCACATAACCCATTCTTAGCAAGAAGGCATTAATCATTTAGTACTTCTTGGTTTCAATGGTGGTTTTGTGGTATTTAAAAAAAACTGCTTTGAGTCATCACAAAAACTTTTAAAGCAGATGAGCTGGGCATTAGTTTGTCTGAAAACTGAGGGAGTAGGCAAAAGAAAGAAAGAGAGAGAGAGAGAGGGAAGGAGGGAGGGAGGGAGGGAGAGAGAGAAACCCAAAAAGACAAAAACCCCACAAGTTATGCAATGCTTGGTAACATATCTAACACAGAGAAGAGCACACAGCCTACTAACTTAATGCCAGCACTTTCTCTATTAAAATACCCTGATATTCACCTTTTCTCTAGGTCAAGAGTATGCCAGGGAATTCAGAAGATGGGTAGGCATGATCAAGGATTCTCCAGAAAATTTGGATTAACACCTTAAATGGGCCTGCATTGACTCAATTTTCCCACACCTTTTTAAACTATCTAAAAAGTTCCATAAGCCGAAGTCCGTGCCAGTACTCCCTTAGTCAGACAACTTACATTCTAAACCAATACTCTAAGGAAACTATGCACAGAATAAATGTAGACTCCCGTGACAAGTTCAGGAATCCTCTCCTACTGGTAAATGCACCTGCTGAGCCCTCTCGCCTATTTTGCTATCTCTTCTCAACTCATTACCTCAACTGAGCAGCTTTTGCCGTGTTTCAGAAGCCTGGGAACTGTAGTAGTACATAAAATTAAGAGCTGACTCACAAAACCCTGGGTCCACTATTGTAGTGTCTTCATCGCCTTTGGAGGTAATTAAAAATAGAAATTGTAGCCTAGCAAACCAAGTTTGGGAAGAGTACAACATTTTAATTCATTCACTCAAAAACATTTATTGAGATCAACTGTTCATTTATTTGCATGGCTGGACTGGAGAGCTAATCCATGGTTTTGTTTTTGGAACTTATAATTATAACAAAAATAAAATTTAAAGCTGAAAAGCTCTCATTGGTTGGTACTGATGAGTAAATATATGATTAATTTTGAAAAGTTACTTGACGATTTTCAAAGATGACTTTTTTTTTCATTGTCCATAATGAGTTACATTGTTTAGTGGGCCAACAATGAGTTGTTATCCCCAATTCCTCATTGCCCCCCTTCCCCATCCCCAGTCAGCTGGATATCCTGCTCCTTAGAACCCTCAATGACAAACATCCAGAAACCTCACCATGTTTATAAGCTTTCAAGGTAAATTACAATTTAAAAATTTTAGACAAGTTTCTCTACCAAAGTGAATTATAATACTTCAATTAAAACTTCAATCAGATCGATCTTTTCAAGGGGCAGGTCCACTTCATCACAATAAGCATGAAGGCCAGGAACCACACAGCATGAAGCCTAGAGTACTGTGACAAATTAAAGCAAAGCATTAGGCTGATGGGAGGCTTGCTCTAGGAGTACTTTGGCTGCGATCCACAGGCATACAGATGAGTTTATGAGGAATGCATAGCTCCACAAGAAAGGTAAAGGAAAAAGAGAAAATCTCTGGTTCGTTTGTTTATGAGTACAAACTGAAGAATCATGAAATCATTTTTGAAATTCAATTGCAAATAAATATTCGACTACAAAGGAGAACTAGAATAGAAGCACTCTTCTTAGGATCAGTGGTATCAATGAGAAGAGCCTGTGTGCACAGGGCTGTGCCCCTACTGAGCTAAGGGAGCCCCCCGCCCCCACGGAAGCCCAGGAGATGGTGGTTGGTGAGGGAACGTGACAGTCACCTCTTAGGGGCTTCATTCCAATGCTAAACACCTATGATTAATCTACCAGGGTTCTCCAGGTGTGGGCTGTCTGGACAGCTGACAGCCAAACTCCTTTTCTTGGCTTTACAACTCTCTGCTCAGCAGAGGGTGGACACAGAGGTAGGAGGACGCCGGGGAGCCAGACTAAGATGGAGAGAAAACTCCAACAGAACATGAAAGCATGAGGAAAAATAAAACCACTCAGTCAGCAGAAAGAGAAAGTGGGTACTTAGAGCAGAGTAGCCCCTTTGGAATTTCCTGACTCCTGCCTGGGCTGCCAGGGGGCAGGTTCTGAGACACAGTCTTCCTTCCACTGCAACAAATGGAAGTAACAGAGAGACAGGGGAGTCTGCTAACTAAGATGAGTCCTGGAATAACTGTTGCGTTAAATCCTCTGTATGTTTATTCAACTAAGATGAATTCATATTCTAGACTGGGGTTTCAGGACAGACCTCAAAGGTAAAGTATTTATCTCTAAGCTCTCAAGGAGCAAAATAAACTGGCCAGCTGACCAGTAGGACCCTGCTGATCTAAGTACACTGCAGACAGCCAAGAGGGGCGGGCTTTCTGAAAGCTCAGTTCTTTGTGTTGACAGAACAGCAACTTCCTGCAGCAACCCCATCCTGCATTCCAGAGGCAGTCACCTGAACTTCCCCTAGTAGCTCCTGAGGCATTACTCTCCATCCCTATGTACTTTACTCACAATACACCCATTGGTGCTCATGTTCAGATACTTTCTCTGATTTCCTACTACAAGACATGAGGCAAAGCAGCAGCTACTCGAGAAAATACAAACATACAGGACAAGGTTCAGTCAGTGTCTGACTGAACCTCCACAATAGAAGTTTTAAATTAGAATGCAAATTGACAAAATCCATCAATTTTCCATTGGAAGTAATCAACACACTTCAGAGTTCAAAGCAGCAATGCTCATGCTGCACCAGGCTGGGGCTAAAAATCCGTCGCTCCCTGGATCTATTCATCCATGTGCTGGCATTCACTTATGAATCAGATGTGGATTTGGTCTGATTGTTTTAAAGAAAAGGGTCAGGACTAAATACTTCTGAAAATGTTCAGCAGTTATAAATCAGGCTATTTAAAATCAAAAGTCTTACAGGTTCCTTTTAAATTAATGTATGTGTTCTCTCATTTTATAGGAAATAATTTTGATTTTTTTTTTGCTTGGCATTTAACTTACAAAATTATGATTCACCCATGAAAAGATCTTTCCTGTGCAACAATAAACTGACAGAGCTTACTAGCAAGCATATAGAAAAATAATCCTTTAAAACATTAAAAAACTAGTATAAGCCAGGCATGACGGTGCATGCCTTAAATTCCAGCACTGTGGAGGCAGAGTTAGGAGGATCACCTTGAGTTTGAGGCCACCCTGAGACTACATAGTGAATTCCGGGTCAGTCTGAGCTAGAGTGAAGCCGTATGTCAAAAAACAAACAAAAATATTTTTTAAAAACTAGTATAAAAAACTTTGGAGTTATGGTTTCATATATACAAAGACCCATAGGTATATAAAGCCCAAAGAAATAAGTCAGTATATTGCACATTACTATTGACACTAGAAAAAATTACAATGCTTATCTGCAACTTTTAATTACTAATCAGGATGGCAGGCACTGTTCCAAGTTTGCTGAAGGGTGCTAATTCTCCTCAAGGCAGTACTGCTATGAACACCACACAGCAGGATGTCTCCTTAGAAAATATTTTCTCACCTAAATGTGCCTTTTTGTCTTAAATTCAGTTTTATTAATAACTTCAAACATAACTAAAAGGAAAATGACATAAAATTTAATTATTTGCAAGCGCTTATAATCAGAATGACCAAAAAATATTAACTTTTTATCTAATTTAAATTCATTTACATTTACACAAGTCTCCTTAGCATAGCCATGTTCTGGTACTAAGAACAAAGCAATGAAACAGGCAAGCTCTAGCCTAGAATCACACAATGCGCTCTCTGCACACAAACTACATTCAATACTAACATATATGGGAGCAAATACTCTTCTTCAAAAGAAAACCAGGGGGCTGGGGAGATGGCTCAGTGGGTAAAGCTCTTGCTACACAGTGTAAAGTGTCTGAGTTCAGATCCCCAGAACCCACATAAATGCACATGTGGTAGTACATGTCTGCATTCTTGGAGGTACAGACGGGAGAATCCCTGGAAACTCACAGAGCAACCAGCCTGGCATATGCAGTGATGACCAGGCAATCCTGCCTCCAATGCAGTGGGAGGAGAGGACTGACCAGTGGTCCTCTGGCCTCCACACACAAGCGTGCACACACACACACAGGCACGCATGCACACAAGCACACACACACACAACCAGAGACTAAGATGCCTTCCTAACATCAGTCAAGTCTGGCAAATCGGAGCTGCAACATAGAAAATGTCCTAGGGTTACATTTATGTGTAAGACATCTCAGAGGTGTAGAACATTAATCTTTGATCCTTTCAAGAATTCAGTCATAGGTCTTTAAAATGTTATAATTAGCATCCCAGCATTAGGTACAAGATTCCTTGTGTTTTGATGAGAAAATGGAGAGGAGCTAAAAGCAACTGTCTGCAGAGATGAATCACTGGGCGCTGTGTGGGCACTCACATTCAGCCCCATCACATCTATTTACTTTCACTGACCTTTCTGGGGGGGGGGGCTAGGTAAAGTTGAAATGAAAGGCTGAGAGTCAGAGTACACATTCAGCTATACTATCTGTTTACTTTGGCTGACCTTTCTTATGGGGAAGGGAGAAGTGTCTGCCTGTGGAGATCCACTAATGAGCACCAGGATCATCCACACCAAAGGGAAGACACGGACTGTGTAAAGGCGGATCCCCAGAGTGAACATGACAAAGAGAACAGATATTTCTGTTTCTGGTAAGCTCGGCAAGATTCAGAATTAACTACAAGCCAATTAAAGATCATTTTTCTGCTTATGCACTGTAACCGCTCCTTATCTTACTCTTACATATGAAATATCATACTATAAATATATTTATAGAAGAGAAATATTTTCAGTATCATAATTAGCTTGTCTTTTATTTTTCCAATCTATGTAAACATTCAAAGAATAATATAACAAACACCATATATTCTCATTTAACTTACCACACTTGCCTTACCTTTATACATAATATATAATATTTTTGATGAATCACTTAAAAGTAAATTGTAAGCACTGTGCCTTGAATAACTTTGTGATTTTGATGGGTTTTTAGAATCAATTTTGATCATACATGTAACAACATAATTTTTAGTAATATGGTACTATATAAAAACAAATTATATAGAAATATAAATGGAGAAAGAAATTAATATTTTACTGAATGCCTGATATGAACCAGGCACCATGTGAACTTCTTCTATATATTAATATCTAATTATCATAAAAAATTATAATGGAGGAAACAATGTTCAGGGAGATTAACAGATTGCATAAAATATAGTTAAATTCAATAAATTTTTATATTAAGAAACTAAAATATATATTATATATTAAGTAACTGTGATGGTTAAGTTTATTGTCAATTTGACCTGTGTAATAATCCACAGGAATCTTGGGTGGGTCTGAGATTGCCTGCAGAAAGGATTGAAAGGAGGAGGTCCCTCCTCCACAGTAAGCCTTTCCCCCTCAGTGGGTGGGCCTTCCAGAAGGGGACTGGATAGAAGGAAGCTTGAGGGGAAAAAAGCTCTTCTTCCCGTCCCCTGCCCCTTCCCCACTGCTGGTACTTGTTTGTAACTTGCATTAGAATCCTGCTCTCCTACCCTTCTTGGATATCGGGACCCAGTTTCCTCGGCTGAAGAGCAACTGCTCCCCAGGGAGCCATCAGGCCTTCTGGGCAGGATTGGGACTGCTGAGGCCTCCAGCCACATGGACTGAACAGCTACTGGTTTCTTCACCTGTGGGCCTACAGACTGCTATTGTTGGACTGTTGTAATCTACCCCAATAAATTCCCTCTTAATACAATCTGTTCTAGCAACTCTGTTCCTCTAGAGAACCCTGACTAATACAGTAACTAAATATATAAGTGTAAAAGACACCTGATAACAGAAAATTTTTTTGTTTGTTTTTGTTTTTTTTGAGGTAGGGTCTTGCTCTAGTCCAGGCTGACCTGGAATTCACTCTGTAGTCTCAGGGTGGCCTTGAACTCAAGGCAATCCTCCTACCTCTGCCTCCCTAGTGCTGGGATTAAAGACGTGCGCCACCACGCCCGGCAAAAATATTTTCAAATTCTCTTTTTCCATTGTCATGCTGCCTCCCTAAGAAGTTTAAACAGAAACGTTTGTGATATAAATTAATTTGGAGAATACATTTAATTAGACTGAAAGGAGTTGGCCACTTGGGTATGGATTTAAATGAAACAGTACACACGTTCAACTCAGTAGGATAAGACCACTGCTCTGGTTCCTAGTGGCCCACATATATCCATGAGGTTCACTTCTACCTCACCTTCACCACAAAGCTGCTTGGTGGCTTTAAGCAATATAATTATCTTATTAATGTAATGCTAGGTAAAGTATAAATGATTAACACCTTAAGTCTCCCTGGGGTGCTCACATTTTAAAATAGGAAACTTATTACTATTAGCATTCTAATTTAAAACACCTGCTATTTTAAGCACTAATTATGTGCCAAGAACATTTACAGACACAATGAACCCCTGAACATCTCCACAAAGAAGGAATCACTTCCTCTATGTCATGGTTAGTAGGTGGAGGAGGCAACCTTTCACCTCAAGTCAACTGACTCAAAGGTCTTTATATTCACACCACTACAAAAGACACTGTCTAACCCAGAGAATGTTTCCAAATTTCTCCATAGTAAGGGATATTGTGGTAGTTTGTGAAATGTCCCCCACAGCCTTGTGTGTCTGTAATTAAGCCTCAAACTTGATCCTCAGCTGCTGGAGTCTTAGGGAGGTGGAGACCTGTTGGAGAAGGTATGCCACTGGGGGCTGGCCTTGGGATTTTAAAGTCTACCCGCCCCCTTGCCAGTACAAACTAGCTTATTCTATGCTTCTTCCCTGCCATTTGGACAAGATGTGACCCCTGGCTATCTGGTCTGTCATTCTTTCCCTGCTATGATAAAAATTTCCCTCAAAACTATAAGCACACACCTTTAATCCCAGCACTCGGTAGGATGAGCAGAGGTAGGAGGATTGCCATGAGTTCTATTTCGAGGCCACACTAAAACTAAAGAGTAAATTCCACACCTTGGCTACACAGGTAAGAGAACTGCTGAGGAGTTGTTACAGGAAGCTTCAGGATGAAGGGAGAAGTTGCAGACTGGGAAGAATGTCACAGAGAGTCACAGAGAGATGGTGAAGTGGGAGAAGCAGTAACTGCATGCAGTCAGGTCCTGGGAGCAACATGGAGACAAAGAAAAAGAGCAGCTGTGTCCAAGGGCTGAAGCGGAGGAACAGACTTGGGGAATTTTGCAGGCTTCTGGAGAAATAAAATTTGTGATTGAGCTCTTTGGTTTTATTTGTATTTTAGAGGAGATCCTACCTCAAAAACAAAAACAAGGGCTGGAGATATGGCTCAGCGGTTAAGGCACTTGTCTCCAGTGCCTAAGGCCCTCGGTTCAATTCCCCAGTACCCACATAGGCCAAACCCACAAGGTGGTGGCCTTGGTGCTCTCTCTCTCTCTGTCTCTCTCTCTCTCTGTCTCTCTCTGTCTCTCTCTCTCTCATCATCTATCTCCTGTATCTCTCTGCTTGAAAATGAATAAATAAAATATTTAAAAAAAACAAATAAACAAACAAAAAACCCTCTAAGCCAAAATCAATCCTTTCCTCCCACAAGCTGCTTCTTGGTCAGGTGCTCTGTCCCAGCAATGAGAAGGTAACTGATACAGATGTGGAAGAACTGAGCCGACCATAATTTCTGACCTCCACTTATATTTCTCTCCCAGCTCCAATGTACCGAGAACAACGAAAGGCCAGGCTGAGGCTTATTGTTTTACCTGCTATAAAATAAGAATGACTACTGTACTCCTTAGGCAAAGAGATGGTCTTTTGTCACTCAGTGTGCCAATACTGACAGTAGCAGCCAACTTACACAGCAGTTATGACAACATCTGTGTATGTTTACTCTCTGAATCACCAACTCCATGTGTGGATACTACTGCCTCCATCTTGCAGATGAGGAAACAGCCATTCATAAAATGAGTTTCTGTCGCTAGTAGACAGCAGCCTGGCTCCACAGCTGAAAGTCCTCAAGAACACAAGCCTTAAATGGTCTACTGGGTACGTTTTCCATGACTGCCTTTGAGTACCTACCTCCTACCCTACCAACAAGTCCTGTCTGCTTCGACTTCTCTCTAGACCTTCATTTTTATCATTTCCTGTTGTGGTTGAATGTGTCTGAACACTTGGTCCCCAGCTGGGGGTAAGCCTTGGGGTGCAGCCTAGTTGAAGGAAATGGGTCACTGGGGGGTGGGCACTGAAGTTTCTTAGATGGTCATCAGTCCCTGTCCTATCTCTGCTTCCTGACTACAGACAACATGACCAGCTGCCTTACTTCCCTGCCATGATGTGCTATAAACTGTCCCTCTTAAACTGTAAGCTAAAGTACCCCCACCCCGGGGCGCTTCTTGTCAGGTATTTGACCACATAAATGAGAAAATTAATATACTACCCAACACCATAATCCAATCAGTCTATTAAAGTGTCTGGCAGATAATGGGCATTCTATACATACCTGAATTTAAAGCAGTATACATTGTACATTATAACTGAAAAGCAATTTAAAGGCTTCAAACATTAATAATACTAGAACAGGATAAGAGAGATCATGCAAACTAGGTGAGTGACTTGATACTGACATTAAATTCTTGTCAAATTTTTCTTACCAGAAAAATATATCTTTAAAAATTGGAAAGATGGCTCAGTGGCTATGACTCCCACACAACCCTGAGGGCCTGAGGGGACCTGAGACTGCTGGAGTTCCAATCTCCAGAGCCCAGCTGAATAGCGGGTATGGCCATGCTCATCTGGAACTGGATGTCCAGTCCTATGGTAGAGCAGAGAGCATTGCTGGGGCTTGCAAATGGCCTTCTCTGGAATCAGTAAGAGACTCCATTGCAAGGATAGTGATGGAGAGAGATCCCCAAGTTCTCCTCCAGCCACAACATGTGAGAGCACAGGGAGCTGCATCAATACACACACGTCTTCACCACATACACACACATGCACGCACACACACGTACATACCACACATACTATGTACACACACATGTACATACCACACATACTATGCACACACACAAAAGTGTTTGGTTTCATTTATTCCTACCAAAAGATATGAATAAAAATACCTTAAAGGTTAGACTATTTATGAAAATATCGTGAACCTGAGAAGTATTAACTGCAAGCTTTATCATCTATGAAAGTTTGGTCCTTGAGAAGTATTTGCTACAAGTTAAATGAGAGCGCATGGCTCTTGCTAATAAGATCATGGAGTGACTGTCACCCATTCCTGTTTGCTGACTTCGTCTTTATGAAATGGTATACAAGCAAAAAATAAGCACTTAAAACTCAGAACATGCTCATGTATGATTGGCACAACAAGCTTGGCTTGGCAGGATAAAGAATCTAATGAAAGTCTAATAGGAAAAAAGAAAATATGCTAAAACCTAGAGTGATAACATTCCTAGAAACATAAAAACATTACTATGACACATTTCAGACTTAGTAGCACAGTGAATGGAGTTTAGAAAGAAACAACATATACAGATACTCCTCAAGTTATGATAGGATGACATCCGGGTAAATCTATAATCCACAACAAAATGAAATGCTATAATCAAAAATGCATTCACTACAGTGAATCTACCCAACAAACTGTGTTAGCAGCACAGCACATCTAAGTCAGTAGATTTCCATGGGGATCGCAGAGCCTGGGGGCTCTGGCTCTCCGCTGTTGCCCAGCACTGAAGGAGTAGTGGACCAGAGTGCCAGCCTAGCCAAAGATCCAAATTCAAAGTACAGTGAATGCCGAATCCTTTCTGCCTTCACACGAAATAAAGTCGAAAGATCTTAGGCAGAATCAGTCATGGAATAACTCCATTTTTATAAAGCACAGTATTTATTATCTAAAGGGCGTTCTGCCATTTTTATAAGGGCTTACATTTTTATTCAACCCAAACTACTTTAAATAATTAATAATGTAAAGTTATATATGTTTTTAGATTTTTATTACTTACTGAAACAAGTAAAGGACTTAAAGCTTCTTCCATGTTTCAGCATTTAGGAGCTGGGTCTAGTACATAGCCAAATGTATACACCAAAAGCTCTCAGGAACTCAGAGCCAGGAGAGGAGGTTGGGAATTATCTCCTAGATAGATATGTACAGAAACACTTAGCCAAAAGCACCCTACCAAGCTCCAGAAGGAAGTTAGGAAATTCCATCATGAAGCATAAGAAGCACCAGAGGGCAGAACCAACACAAAGAGAAATGCTTGGAGAGGAAGCTTCCAGAGGTTTGACCAGTGGTACAAAATGCAGCCTCAAGGTCCAGCCTGACTAGTGGTGACAAGTGGGTGGGACTTACTTCAGAAGTCGTTGGTGGCTTTGGCCAGAGAGATTTCAGTTACAAAGACAGGCTGAAGCTGGTGTGGCTTTGGGAGGAAGTACACACATAGCCACAAGTGCCCAAGTCTATTAGGCTTTAATAAGCCTAATACCTCAGAGCCAAACATTAATTTCTTAAATTAATTAAGCTTATAATTAATAGGTAAACAGTGTCAAATGATAATGCTGGTACTTACAAACATTCATTCATTTTAAAAATAATTTTTAGGTTAGCTTTTGTTCTTCACAAGAATTCCTGAGTGAGCATAATCATTGCCAGGAAATCCTCATCAATCATTAAGGAGATCCTGTGCCAAAAAGCCACAGCATGGAAACCTTTTTAATATAATTAACCCTGTTTAACCAGGGATCCATTTTATAGGTTTGAATGATATGGGTAAGGCTTCCAAAGGAGATTACACTGGACAATGAAGGCCTTGAATGGATGCTTCAGGGGACTTTAACACCTTGGCTACACAGGTAAGAGAACTGCTGAGGAGTTGTTACAGGAAGCTTCAGGATGAAGGGAGAAGTTGCAGACTGGGAAGAATGTCACAGAGAGTCACAGAGAGATGGTGAAGTGGGAGAAGCAGTAACTGCATGCAGTCAGGTCCTGGGAGCAACATGGAGACAAAGAAAAAGAGCAGCTGTGTCCAAGGGCTGAAGCGGAGGAACAGACTTGGGGAATTTTGCAGGCTTCTGGAGAAATAAAATTTGTGAATGAGCTCTTCCAGTGTTTGTTTTTAAGAAAGTGGTAAAGTCTTATGTTGAAAATGCAGGGAATAAAGTTGAGGAGGTGGTCTCAACAGAAGAGTTTGAAGAGTTATTAAGAATTATCACAGTATTTTCCTTTGGGTAAAGGCACACTCAATAGCCACAGATTGTTACTAGAACAATTTCAGTGCCAGAATTAGGGATAACTTTCAGCGAGTTGTTGGCCAGGAAGGTTCCTGAGGCCCCCAAAACATCATAGGCCATTGCCAAGGCTCTTGGTTACCCACCAAAATGAGATGGAGAGACCCTATTGCTGAAGACCAAACAGGCCTGGGCTGCAGGTTACTGAGAAATCAGGCTGGAGCTGAGCTGGAAACCTCCCTGTTAACCAGCTGACAGAAAGCTGGTAAAAGCTATGGCTGCATGCAGCCCTATGGGAGAGAGGTCATCACTGGTGGAGAACAGCAGTGGAACTTGCAAGCCTTAAGACTGGCCAGCCAGGCCAAATTGCCAACTGGGGCAATAGTGGCATGTCTATTGTGGGGAAACCAATTGCTCTCTAATTGGACTAGAGGCCCGCTCCACGGGAGGGAATACATGCCTGGTACTGAAACCTAGTCAAAAGCCTATGGTGGTGGAGGTCATGAGCCCTAGAGGAGTAATGTTTGCTGTTGTCTGGCTAAATACATATATTATGCCCACCAAACTGCCTTATAAACACTTGTTTAAGCTACATACCCATACAATAATTCTACTACTTTTGTCTAGAGAAGTTTCTCTTTTTCAGATGGCAGTGACCATTGGAATAACTCGAAAGACACCACAGTGCTCAGCAGAAGTGACAGTGGAGTGTTCAGCACTGGGACATCTCTATCACACTTTGAGCTCAGGGTTTATTGTGGAAGAGGTGGCAGAAAGATTGTAAGAGCCAAAGGAAGCATAGGACTGCTTACAACACAAACTTCCAGACACAAAATGGCCTTGATATTCATGACTTCATAGTGCCTGATAATACCTACACATAATGGAGGAAAAGATGATGACACCAAAATAAAACAGAGACTATTGAGAGGGAGAAAAAGATATGTGGGAGGATGGGAAATCATAATGGTTTATGGTCTAGAATTATGGAAGATATCAATAAAAAGCTAAAAAATAATTATCATAGTATTTTCAATTATGCTGTGTTTTATGGTTCTTGTAGTCCTGTGAGGACAGACATGACTAATTTCTTCATTGAATGTACAAAAAACTGGAATTCTAAGTTATATGGAGCAGATGCTTATTCAAATACACAACTTAACCACAGTCTCAAACCTTCCACATGCTTACAGATACAGCTCTGATTCCTTTGAACCTGTAACATGTCTACAAACCATGACCCAGGCCATCTCTCTCTAAGGAGCACTAAGCATCTTTCCAGCCTTGCTCAAGGTTTAGAAAGGATGCAAAGCCCATCTGGGCTGAGGAGGAGGCTCAGTGGGCAGAGTGCTGGCCTAGTGTGCATGGAGCTTTGGGTGTGATCCCAGCATCACGAAAGCCAGGCATGTTGGCACACACCTGTAATCCATCCCTCAGGAGATGAAGCCAGGACGATCAGTTCAGGGCCAGCCTGGACTACATGAGATTCTCTCTCTGCCCCTCATCCCCACCCCTCCAAAACAGTAAGACTGTGAGCCAAAAACTGTGATACTTTTTAAGCATGATTTGGGGTTTATAAGATTTCAGAGTAGCACAGTTCATATCTAGATGTACCAATTACTCTGGAGACAAATTTATACCTCACAAGTAAGGCATTCCTAAGTGGGTGTTTAGAGATACTTAAGTGCATAAATAAAACAGGGAGTTCCCAGTAGAATTAAGACAATAGGACAATTCTGGAAAGAACATGTGGGTAGTTGCTAGGTCTCCCCTGTACTTAGAAACAAAGCACTGAAGTAGATTTAAAATGACAGAAAGATTCAATGAAAACCACGAAGGATAAATTGGATCATCAAAAGATCAATGCCCTATCTCTGTTGGTTAAGGCGATCAGCTTCAGATACCAGAAAGGTTTTGGAAATCCAAGGACTAGATTCTCGTCTGAGGGCACAAGTAACATTACACGATGGAGAAAACTGTGAGTTCCCTCTTCATCCCTCTTAGCCTGTCTGGAGGAGCTGAAGCTCCCAGCCATCTTCTCCTCTACGCTTTCTGGAATCTAGTACTCTGAGGTCCTCTTGTTTCTCGTGGGCTGTTTCTTTCTTCTTTTCAACATGAATTCCCTACTAGGGAGACATACTATCTTTCTGCACTGCAATTTTTACACTAATATTCCTTTATTGTGCTCAGTTTTATGAACTGGATTATCAGGAAGCTAACAGCCTTCAAATCCATGTATGCAGCTTCAGGTCATTGATCTAGCTGTATAGTTCCAGTTTGGAAATGACTGAAGGTAGAGGTGGCAAGTAATGGACAAGTGTTTCTCCTATCTGTGGGTGTTGCCAGCTTAACAACTCTAACAAGGCTCCTCACTATTTACAATACAACAAAACTCGTGCCTCGTATGGCGGCACATGTCTGTAATCCCAGCACCTGGAAGGTAGAGGGTGGAGTATCAGGAGTTCAGGGTCATCCTTGGCTACTTAAAGAGTTTGAGGCCAGCCTGGGCATATAAAAACATATTTCAAAAGACAAAAAAGCAGAAACAAAGTAAGTGTCTTTTTAGTTGAAAGTTAGGAGCCTCAGTGTGATTGCATTTCCCAGGTTTTCTGGCTTCTTGTGGGGCTTTGTCTAGGAAAGCAAGCTAGAACATGCACTTTCTGAGGCACTGCTGTAGCCTGTTCAATGAGAAGTAGGTTCTGCACAAAGAAAGTGGCCGAGGTTCTGCCATACTGGATACTGACGGAAAGCTAGGCAATAGAGACAATATGAATCCAACACTTAGTGTCCTATAGAACCAAGTGAAATTTAAAAGCACATAGGACTAAAGGAGGCAGTTTAGAAAGTTCATAGTACTGAGAAAGACGACGAAAAGGTTAGCAGTAATCTAGATACCGTATCTGTCAGAAAAGTTGTAAAAGCACAAATGCTATTCCACACTAAAGCATACTCAGCAAATCTCCATACCTCACGGTGAAGTCATAGGAGCAAGAGGCCAGCACCGAAGCATGAAACGGTGAAAACTGGAAGAAAAACAGTTGTGTATGATTATAACACGCTGTTTGCAGTGTCCTCCCGTAAGCAAGACCCAGGCTTATCCAGGCATGTCAGTCACTTAAAGTTACCATCTCCTCAACCTTTTGTGCTTTACTTTGATTAAAACTTTTGGCTCTCTCTCCCAAGTGTTAATTTATAGGAAAAACTTTTGGTTTACATTCTCCAAACAAAATCATCCTCCAAGCTTTTTAGAGCTGTCTTAGAATGTTCCCAAAATGTTACTATTCTGAAAAAAATTAAGTACAAATTTTTATTGGCTATCCAAATAGAATTCTATAAATATAAGAAATTTTAGTATGCGGCAGTATATAGATATACAATAATTACATAATTTACAAAGTTTATAAATACATGATTATCATAACAATTACCAAAACAAATAATTGAATGTTAAACAAGAACCTTTAGCATAATTTTGTTCTTTGTGTATTATAGCTAATGAAAAATGATAACTACAGATTTAAAGTCCTGTGTTGTTTGCATGTGCAGTGCCCCCCACGAGCTGGAAGCCAGCTGGTGGTACTGTATTGGGAGGTATGAGGCCTGGCTGGCAGGAAGGACATGAAAGTTATCAGCTGGCTCCACTGTGGCCCATCCAGGAGATGTGACGAAGGCCTGCTGTGCCAGGCCTACAGCCCTGGACCAAGCCAATCCCAGCCACCATGCCTTCCTCACCATCAAACTCTGAGCAAAATTAAATCTTTTTGTCTTTAAGTTGTTTCTGTCAGGCATTGTGTCTTGGTGACATGAAAAGTAACCAATACATCAAGTAACATCAATATAAGCATACTATAGACTGCCTTTACAAATACACTTATTCAGGACTTGTTATTCTGGCACTTATTTATTTATTTATTATGATGCAAGGGATTGAATCCAGGGCCTGCACATCCAAGGCAAGTACCCTGCTACTGAGTTACACAAGTATTATCAGTGTGTATGTGTATATAATATTGTATATATTATAATACATATCATATATATACACATACATATATATAGCTACATTTGAAGTAGTACTTTACAGTTTGCAAAATATTTCCACTACATTACCTTCTTTATTCTCAGAATACCTCTGAAATATACATACAAAAAAATTTTTAGCTAGTAAAACCTGTCAATTTCAGACCACCAAAAACAACAAGGCAAAATGGAATTGTGCCACATACATTGTATTACAGCCAATAAAATTTTAAATATCAAATTAATGGAAATCTGAAATTTTAAAATTGGTAATAATGTGTGACTAGCGCATGGAAAAGACCAACGAGGTATTTTTTAAGCCTTCAATGTAAAAACAAACCATATAACCAGGTAAAAACAAACCATAATGTAAAAACAAACCATATAATCAGGAGATGCCCTTAATAAGATGCTTCCCACACTTGTGGAGCATAACTTACCTAAATAAATGCTAAGAGACTAACTTAATGGCCTTACAATCCAGGCAAGTTTCTTGGGGGAAAAATTAAAAATCTTCATCCTCTGCTGTTTACATAGAGAAAAACTTTTTATACCCGACAAATTTGTGAACTTTCATTATGTCATGTTAGAGAAAAAATTAATAATTAATAATCACTCTATACTAGTTCAACCAAGTAAAGAAACCTTTCTCACTAATGGGAAATTATAGAGTATGATACTAAAAGCAAACTACTATAGAGAAAAATAATGTTAAAATCTTTACATAAATCTTTACATTGTCTCAGATTATTCAATAATTATTCAAATGTATGACTTAATTGTAACTTTAAATATTATTATTAATTGGGTAACAGAAACATACACAAGAAAGAATCAATACTCTTGGCCTTCAGAAGGCTAAGGCAGGAAGACTATAATTTGAGGCCAGCTTGGGCTATACACAGAAAGTACAAGACCAACATGGCTGTATAGTGAGGCCTTGTCTCAGAAGACCAAGAGCTGAGGCTGTAGCTCAGTAGTAGAGTGCTTGCCTAGCATATACAAAAACCTGTATTCAATTCCAGCTTCTAAGCAATAGTTAACATATGTTTCACTGATTACCCTGATGTTTAATTTTTATACTACATATAAAAAGAAAATTTGAAAACTTACTTTCACCCTCCTAATAGCATAGGTATGACCGAGAAGTTCAAACACTGGCTGCCGTACATTCCTTAAGTCCCAGCCTCTTAAGCTACAATCCACTGCTCCTGTCACCACCAAGTTCTGAAAACAATTTTGAAAAAGTAAACTATGACATCGTTGCAATTGAACAGTACTAAACCTTCCTAGTAGAAACAATATCACCATTTTTAGCAATTATTGAATGTAAACTCAGAAGTCATTCTTTTGAAGCCAAACAATGAGCATAAAAGCATATAATGGAATAAAACAGAACTACACAGTTGGAAAGGAAGAGACTGCACACATGGGCTCCATGTATATGATGGAACACTACCAGCAGGGGAAGATGACAGAATCGCAAGCAGCCTTGTGGATCCTCTAATTTACCTTTAGAAGTAGGGCACACACGTAAGAAGTTGAAACAAAGGGGCCTGTATTTCTTTTCAAAGGGTGTTTAGCGTGTTCTGGGGTCTAACTAGGCATGAAAAAGCAAAATGCTAGAGATCAAGCTCAGTGGTAAAATGTTTGCTAGTGTGTGGCCCTTGTTCAATTCTCAGTATAACACACACACCACACAAGCGCAAGATGCCTTTGTTAATTTAGGACTATTTGAAAAAGCAAAGGGTTTATAAGTTTTATGTCTGATTTTGTAAGTCTAGTCTAAATTAATTATCTTTCCCAACTTAGCCAAGTCTTAGTCCAGCATCTAAACAGACCTGAGCATCTATACCCATAGTGGTGAGTCCCTATCAAGTCAGTTTTACAAATTCTGCTGTCTACAGCCTGAGGTGAGCCCAGTACTGACCGAATAAGGCAAGGGCTGGATCCACACTCAACAGACCCTGCTCACAGCGTCACTGCTGAAGGCTTGGTCCTCATCTGGTGGTGCTATCTGGAAGGCTCTGGAAAATTCAGGAGTTAGGGCCTAGCTGGAGGAAGCAGGTTCCTGGCCCCTCCCTCTCTGCCTTTCTCCACTTTCAGTACTCTCAATATTTGAGGCACGTAAATAGTATCGTAACACATTTAATCCATTCCTATATTTTCCTCATTCTCCCATTTTTAATTTATATGCTTACATGGTTTAACTGAAGCTTTACAAAAAGTTACATATGGATAATACTATCTTAAAGAAGCACGAAAACTGGGCTAAAAAGGGAAGATAAACAAAATTTTAAAAACTGATAGACTGTCAAATTAAAAATCAAGTTACAAACAGGTCAGTAGCCAGACTGGCCAAGTGAAAAAGAAACTAGGACAAAACAGATACAAAGTGGCAGGTTAAGACCAATCATGCACGCAAAGAAATTATATAAATTGTGAAGCAGTTTCCCAAAAACAAACAAAGAAGGTTGCACTGCTGAACTTTTGAAAATTTCTGTCTCTTATTTTGCCTGTTTTAGGAGCACTTACATCCAATTAGTGCTAATGCAGGTCAGTCAAAATTACTAATGAGAAATGAATGTGACTGAATTTAACTTAGTGGCCCAGGAGCACCACCAATGTCCACCTAGACAAGATGAAGAAACCATGCACATTCTAACATCAGGAGGGGCAGCAGCTTAGGATGGAGCCACACACAGGAGGTACCTCATTGTATTTACACCAATCACAGCTCAGGATTTCAGCCTGATGTGCAGGAATCACAATTCTGACTCCTCCTGCCTTCACATCCCATACTCGCAGAGTCTGGTCACCTGAGAGAAAAGGAAGGCTTAGTCACTTTCATCATAGCACTTAGATGCTCATGAGTGTGTGGTAATCAAGAGAAAACACTTCCATGCTCTTCCTACCAAGCGATTCTAAATTATCCCATGGTTCCACAAACTCACCCATAGCTGGCAAGATAAATGTGGGTATTTGGGATTTTTCTGAAGCTCCAACTAAAATCATGCCAGCCCTGTCTTGTAGTAGGTGACACTCATTTGCCTCTGGTAGCCAACAATCTGCAGAATGGAGACCAGGGCCTGCTGAGTGCAGTCACCAAGCAGGGACAAGTCCAGACAGGACACAGAATGGGGTGGTTCAGGCACTGATTTCCATTCTGGAACATGTTTATCAGCCAGCATCAGAAAGACTGTCAACAGCACTAGGCCCATAACCATGGAGAGCCTAAATGGTATTCTCCCCAGGTTTCTTTTTTTTTTAAATATTTTATTTATTCATTTTCAAGGAGAGAGAGAGAGAGAGAGAGAGAGAGAGAGAGAGAACACCAGGGCCACCACCTTGAGGGTGCCTTATGTGGGTACTGGGGAATTGAACCTGGGGCCTTAGGCACTGGAGGCAAGTGCCTTAA
Source organism: Zapus hudsonius (assembly GCA_004024765.1). Taxonomy (NCBI): domain Eukaryota; kingdom Metazoa; phylum Chordata; class Mammalia; order Rodentia; family Dipodidae; genus Zapus; species Zapus hudsonius. Next base: position 36,925 of record PVHP010003683.1, read on the forward strand.
CCGCTGAGCCATCTCTCCAGCCCTTCTCCCCAGGTTTCTGCCTCTACAAAAGCAAGTCCCTGACAAAAACGTTTGATTCAGCACATGGCCTCCACTGAAACATGTGAAATGCCAAAATGAAGCTTGCTAGTTTCCCCAAACTACCTTTTAGTACTGAGCTAGAAACAGTAGAGTCACTGTAACATGAATAACACTGTCTAAAGTCCAATGAGCTAGAATTACCTTATCTGAGTGTGGGAGCTGATGTCAAGTACTGACAGTGAGTGCAGACTAGGAGATTAGGCAGTAACTTAGTTTAGAACGATGAGTCTCAAAATGTTTATGCACAACAAAGCTGACACAAAAGTATGCATTAGACAATATTAGTATCTGACAATAGAAGGCAATGTGGTCCCCCCTGGGAGTGGAGTATGGGGAGGAGAGTGACTTGAAGAATAGAAGGGGGTCCTTTGCTACAATGTTTCTTTTATTATTATTACTTATTTATTTGACAGAGAGAGCCAGAAGGAGAGAGAGAAAAAGAGAATGGGTACACCAGGGCTTTCTGCCTCTGAAAACAAACTCTAGATTCATGTGCCACTTTGTGTATCTTGCTTTATGTGGGTATTTGAATATGGAACTTTAACTGCTGAGTCATCTCTGCCCCTCCCCAATTCTGTTTTTTGACACAAGTGCTGGCCACACAGGTGTATCTATTGTGAAAATTCACCAAGTCGTACACGTAAGGGGCCACACTGTGCTATAAGTGTGTAAAATATTAACAAAGGCTGCCTATTTTATTTCTCTGACACAGTATTCGACTCTGTACCATCCTATTTAAGCAATATTTTAAAGCCATGATGTAGGCTATCCCTCCAGCAGTTAACTTGAGGAAGAGAAAAACGTGAAGTTTGCGCTGCAGAAGCTAGATTCCACTTCCTGACAGTAAACTACTGTTTATATTTTCTTCTCATCACTGTTTCCATACAGAGGAGAAATTTTCTAGCTAAATGATTCACTTGGCTCTTAGCCACTAGGACATTTACATTTATTTTGCTAGTTATTTAAATCCTATCTTCTAGACAAGAAGCCTTTCACTGTCAGCTGATATTTATCAGGACCCTGGATGGTGCCACAGGCCTACCTGAGTTGCCAGCTTGTCTTATGAGCCACAGGCCTGCCCCTGGCTGCAGAGCCAGGAGAACAGGAAGTGCTGGCTGTTGCTATGGCTGGTTTCAAACTTCAGGAAATAAGAGGAAGTTGGCTAGGACACAGTAAACAGTCTGAAAGTGTGGCTGAAATGACCTGAGTCCCAAAAGATCACTTGGGGGTTCGAATAAATTAATTTAATTAAAATGCCAGATGCCTGTCAGATATAATAGGATGTTTTCTTAAAGTAGAATGTGGTTTGTTCTCAGTGCCCACTGGACTGCACACGTTCAGGCCTGACCTCACGGTCATCTGTGCATTACGTGGCATCTGTAATTGAGTTTTCATGCTTCAGAAGAAAGTACTTCATAGTCATCCTCTTAATATAAAACCCTCAAATATTCTTCCTTCTGTATCATATAGTTTAAAATATGAGACCTATGTGACCATAACGGTCATGAAGTAGGCAAACACAGTGTCCTTCTGCTGTGGAAAGCAAACCCAACCTAGCTCTCTAGAAATTCCTCCATTTTTATCACAACTTAGGTAATAATAACAAATCTGGTTCTAGATTTGTAAATACTACCCAACCTTGAAAGCAACTAAGTTCTTGGAGTACTTTAAATGCTATATTTTCACATACTATTTTAAAAAGAAAGTGTTATAGATACTTGAATGAATACAACTGTGTGTGCTACAGGATTAGATATAAGAACACATGCTGAATGCTTATCACATAAGCTTTTACCCTATCATACAACTCACAATATGGAGACCAAAAAAAAACTAAGGATCTCAGGCTAAGGAAACTACTCTCTGTGTTTGAACTCAGTACTGAAGTCAGTCTTGGCTTTTCAGTAAAAGATGAACACATTTCTACAAAAGCAAACATGGCACCTCCCATTACACTGGCAGAAATCAACCACTAGTTTGGTATCTCAAAAGAGGGCAGGTTCCAAATCAGTCTGAGACCTCACTGAACTGAGAACAAACCCCTCCAAGAGCCCTGTGACTGAGTGAGACTCAGATGCAACTCAGAATCCTATTATCTGAGCTCCCCAGTGGTTCTGATAATACCAGGCTTTTGAATTGCTGGGCTAGAGTATTGTATGCAATCAACCATGCACTCCAGATTCTGTCTAGAGCAAGCTGCCCTAAGCCTCTGTGCTCACAGTTTGATCTGCAAATAAACATGCTCACTGTCAACACAGATGCAGAGCAAAGGCCATTCTGATTGTGATTGATGGTTAATCCCTGTTGTCAATTTGACAGGATTTAGACTCACCATGGAAACAACTCTCTTGGCCTGTCTGTTAGGGATTTTCTAGATTAATTGGGTTGGAAAGGCCCACCCTAACTATGGGCAGCATCATTCCAAGGGCTGGGGGTCCTGCACTGTATGAAAATGAGAAAGCTGGTGGAGAACCAGAATCCATTGTTCTCTGCCTTCCTTGATGTGGACTGAATGTGACAATGTGATACCACTTTCCTGCTCCTGCCATGCTTTCCCCCACCATGACATACCCGCAGTGAACTCTTTCCTTCCCTCAGCTATTTCTGGTTAGGTATTATAACCCAGCAACAAAAAAGTATCTGATACACTGATGCTCCTCAAGTATGTAAGTTCTCTCCATATTCCATGCCTCTGCTACTAAGACTTGTTCATAAGGAAGCAGCTTAGTCACTCTTTTCTCTGGGAAGCATCCCTGACCAGACAACCCTGCTACGGTAAGCTCAGGAATCCATTTATGTTTCCACAGAATTCTGTGTACTTTATACCATTTCCAGAATCCTAAGTCTGTGCCAAATGAAGCAGAGTTTAAGCCTGATGGATCAGAACATGATGTGGGCACTATTGCTTACCTTGTTTCAGAAACAGTGAAGAAACAGATTAAATAGCAAAGCAAAGAAAGTCATACAGCAGGGAGAAGCAAAGCCTGATGCCAAGCAGTCCAGCTCCAGAGTCCATGATCCTAAGCCCTGAGCTACACTACCCTCTCCAACAGAATGTCACAGCCCTCATCATGGTGCACTTGTAGTTTTTTAGTGTCTCTCTCCCTGTACCACATGCCCTAGGAGGGTACAAACTCTGATGCTCTTCACTGAATCTCCAGTGCAATGTCTAGCTCATGGACTAGCTCACAATGTCAATCAAAATGAAATGGGCCAGGCATGGTGTCACACACCATTAATCTCAGAATTTAAGAGGCAGAGGCAAGAGGATCACTGTGAGTTCAAGGCTACCCTGAGACTACATAGTTAATTCCAGGTCAGCCTGGGCTAGAATAAGACCCTATCTTAACCACCCCACCCCCTAAAAAAGAAAGGAAAAAAAAAAGAAACTTGTATATATCAAAAATCAAAATGAAACCTGGATGTATATTTGTTTTAATTCTTTGGAACGACACTGCCACACCTTATGTAATAACAATCAAAAGGAGTTTAGTGTTTATCTGTGAAAGGCATTTGGCTAAATAAAGAAGACACAAGTTATAAAGAAACATATGGAACAAGACAAGTGACCAGATGTGGTAGCATATGCCTATAATACTAACACTCAGGAGAATGAGGCAGGAAGATTGCAAGTTCAAGGCCAGCCCGGGATACATAGTGAAATCCTATTCCAAAAACAAAACAAAACAAAAAAATTAGGGCTGAAGAGATGGCTTAATCAGTAAGGAACTTGCTGCACAGGTATGATGACCTCACTTCAGATTGCTGACACTCATGTAAAATTCAGGGCATAGTAGCAGGTGCAGGTAATCCCATTGCCAAGGAGGAGACAGGGGATCCCTGTGGCTTGCTGGCTAGCTTATCTAACCAAATTGGTAAGCTCTAGGTTTAATGAGACTGTCTCAATGAACAAGGTGGATGTGGAAGACCTCTAGCCTCCACATGCATGCACACACATGCAAACATATATAAACACACATACGTATACATATAAACATGCATACATACACATAAGTACACAAAAAAGAAAAAAGAAGTAAGACATGTAAAGAATACCTGCTAAGTAGTTGATTTTCTGCTATGGCTAAGGCACAGCAAGGATTTTAGAGGTTACCTTAACTTTAACCACAATTCCTTCTGATGTTTTCAAATCTTCTGAAATTTATGAAGTAGGCTAATATTTGAAAATCATCTTGAAAGAATATTTCAGGAAAATGGCAAGGGTCTGTTCCTTCTAATGTGTTGTCAAAAGTTCTAAACAGCCTCGCTGTATTCAATTTCACAGGGAAGTTTTGAAAGGCTTTTTTTTTTTTCAACAAGCATATTCTATACTTAGAAGTCCAGCACTCAATTGAGTGCATCAAGTCCACTCTGATTTATTTTAAGCTCAACTATACAGCCAGTTTTAGGAATAGTGGCCACCCTAGAATCTATGCACTTTTACCTAATCCAGATTCACTGGCTGCACCCTCAGAACATGGAGTTTGGGTAGCACCTTCTCTGTTTTCCATTTCCAACTACAGGAACGATACCTGGTCTTTCATCAATCAAAACATCACATCCCTGTCCCCTGGCACAGTGAAGAGCTGCACGGACCTAGTAGAACCAATTCTAGGAAATACAACCCTCCTAGGTGGCCAAGAGAGAATCTCACTTTTCCCTTTTGGAAGAAAGCAGCAAGAATGTAGGATTGGCTTACAGCTGTGTGGTCATCACATGAAGCCAACACAACAGGAGACAGAGCCCTGCACCCAGCTACACCTCCAAAGCCAGAGCTAACTCTAGACTTCCAACTATGTCACAGCAGGTGAATTATCTTACTGCTTAGTGTGGTCTAGGCAGGTATTTTTCACTTTTAGCTAAAGAAGTCCTGGCTGATAACACCACTATTTATATTTTTAACATAATTAAACAGGTGGTGTCATCTATGAAAGCAAATGGTCATTCTGTTCATAAATGCTTTTTATATAGTACTCTTTTACAATGTACAGATAGTTTAAGAATTAAGTATTGTGTTTATATACTGTCTTGTTCTACTAGTCCTCACACAGCATCCACTCAATGCCATACAAAGGTCAATGTAAAGGAAGGGTATGTATGACTCAGGCCAAATAAAGGGATAATGCACATAATTGTGACTAACGTTTAAGTAAATGCACCTGGATCTGTTCATGGTTTTATCAATAGAGATTATGTTTGATCACAGACATAAACAGAACTATAATTAAAAACAAGGCAAAGGGGTTGGGGTATAATTTAGTGTTAGAGTACTTTCCTAGCAGGTCCAAGGCCCTGGGTTCATTCTTTAGTACACACACACAAACACACACACACCAACACACACAGAGAGAAGTTTTAAAAGATGGATTGAGGCAGTGTAGCTCAACAGCAAAGTGTGTGCTTAACATGTACAAAACCAGCGCACACAGACAGGAAGAGGGAAAATGAAGGCAATTGTAAGATTTAAATAATAATAAAATTATTTATAATGCTAAGGTAAAAGAATTTAAGTGTCAAGAGTTTTAGTTAGTAATACTTTTTCAGATATATAAAATTATAGTTATCATTAAATTTGATTTGTATTGTAAATCTTTTAACTTAGAGATGGAAGGGAAGCACCTTTCAGTTCATTCTGAAGGTGGATCTACTCGGTATCACTAACTCTCCAACAGAGAAGGCCAAAGCATTTCCAGAAAGGAAAATCATGCTAATTTCAACCCAACTGCATCCTTACAAGAATTTTAACTCATCTTGTTGCATAGACACTTTCTATGTAGGAATTAGGTAAAAGTATAACCACTAAAATGAACAGTGGTCACCTACAGATTTATTTCATTACAAGCACAAAACCCACAGCATTTACATTAAATTGAAAGCATAAAAGCTGATAAAACCAAGTTATACACACAGGATAAAGTGTTAATTTCAAATTAAGTGCATTAATATTGCTACCATTTACTCAAATATACCCAACTTGATGGGTAGACACAGAAAGATAAAAGATTAAAGAAGAATTCAGCCTTGGAAAAGAAAATAAAACTGGGAAAATGTATTGCTGGTCTTATCCCAAAGATGGTATTTTGGAATTTAATTCAGATTATAAACAAGAAAGCTAAGATATAAATAACTTAGAAAATTAAAACTTAACAGTATTGATGACCACTAGGTCTCGGTAACAACTCCTCAATTCCTCTAGGACAATAGGAAAGCACAAATGAATGGATAGGGATGAGTCCCAGTAAAACTTTATTTATAAAAACTCTCAATGAGTCATTTTGATCTGTGAGGGCTGTTTTGCCCACTTTTGCTGTATTCCAAGGTTACTCCTACTTTTTCCTCCCTGGATGCTCTAGTTTACTGCAATTGATTCAGTCAACTGTGAGCCCAGGACAGAAGTTTTATTCACCAAGTCAGACTTCTCAGCCTCAAACTCAACCTGCCTGTTGAAAATCCCAGGTGCGTCTCACAGCTCAATAGTGTTCTAAAGCAAAAAGACTGTCTCTTTCAAGTATATTTCTAATCTCACTTATGAAACGACCATCTACAAGTCTGTCCTTACTAAGAAACTGGAAGCAATTCTTCAGAGGTTAGATTCATTTGAAAAGAATCTGGGTTGGTAAATGAACACTCTAAGGGTTGGGGATGATGCTCAGTGGCAGAGCATTGCTTAGCATGCACAAATCCCTGGGTTGTCCAATATCCAGAAAAAGAAGAGACAGGAAAGGGAAAAAGAGAGGGTCCTAAGAACACAAAATGACAGGAATACAATTCCATTTTCTCCGAATCTAGGCTACACAGCGCCACCTAGTGGGAAAAGGAGGTCGCCCTTCACTACAAGGCTCAGGAACATTGCAGATGGGCAGAAAGAATGGAAAAGCCACTGGGTGGGAACATGTACTCTGAGGCATTCATTGTTCCTGCCCCCTCCCCAGAGACTTGTGCATTCATGACCCAACAGTAAATACAAATAACCCCACTGAGGAGGGCCCTCAGTGGACTGGGGGCTGGGGGAGAGAGAACATATATGAACTGGATACGAATGTGACCATGAGGCAGGCAACCTGTTCATGCAATAAAGTTTTCAATTTAGAAAAAAAGAATTACCTGAAGTTGAAGCAAAACAACCGGGAATATGAGGAGACCAAACTGTGCTATAAATGACACTTTCATGGCCTCCAAAGGTGCACAGAGAAGTTCCAGCAGCTGGATCCCACTACAAAGAAATAAATAGATCAATGCCTCAGCAAAGATAGATTCCAACGTGTGTGTGTGTGTATGTGTGTGTGTGTGTGTAACATATGTATGCACACAAAATATACATACATAGCTCATAGATTTTTAACATCTATTTTTACATAAAGCATGGTCTTTAATAATAATCAATTCTAAGCTAATTATTAGTTTTCAGTCAAAAGGTTAAAAAACTTTGAATTCTGATTGTTTTAATATGTTTTTAAAAGAAAACTGTCTAATTTTAAAGCCCCATAAGGATATCTTAGAAAAGAAAGTTCAAGGTTGGCATGAAAAGAAAGCGTCTGTTTTCAGTGCAGTAATGCTCACATACCACTTTGACTGTTTGATCCCACGAACCAGACACCACAAGCTGTTCACCTCTGGTTTGGCTCCAGTCAACACTATATACCTAAGAACATTTTAAACTGTTCAGAAATCAAATAGCATCAAGGTCAACATTACCTTTATCTCTTTGTAACAGTGATAGCTTGCCAGAACAATTAGTTTACTTCATGAAAGCATCAAGTAAAGTGCTGTCCATCTCAACACGATGTCTGAGAAATGGAAAGTTAATCTTGTCCATTCTACACTCATTCCTGATCAGACTCCATTCTGCCTTAATATATATCCTCAGAGTATCTCTAAGCCTTCTTCATTAAGACAAATATACATATTTTTAAGAAACTACAAACCAACTCTTATTTATAGCATCATGAAGAAATGTCAAAGCAGATTAGAAAGTTAGTCTTCTATAAAAGCTTGCCTGATCAGTGTTTAGCAAAAAGCAATAAATTCAACTGATGTTCATAATCTGGAGCCTTTCTAAGAAGAAGCTTGTAAGAACCAACGGATCCCTTCAGGTCTCTTGGTAAGCAGTGTTAGTTACCCAATGCCAATTCTGCTGTTCTAACTTATGCTTCACTAATCTCAGCGAATCACTTCAAATAAACACAATGCTTTTATGGTGTCATTTTTATACAATTACACATAGATTACTAGTGAGAGCTTAGTTTAATATATGCACACTTAGACTTCATGACAGTAATCCAACATGGACCTGATATGTCATTAACTGTGATCATCAGCAGGTTATTTTTTAATCTAAAAAAATCTAACTTCCACATGAGTGTGCCGAGTTTGTCTCTGCTCTTCAGTACTATGCTGAGACATGTTAAAGCCTGAGAGTGAGGGGATCAGTAAAACTGATCTTGACTTTAAATTTTGATTTAAATTTTGATGTTTTGTTACTTAGATATGGAAACCAAAAAGTTAAAATTAGAAGAGCAGATGCCAGGAGCTTGGGGTGAGAGTGGAGGTAACCTTGGTCAAGAAGTACAAAATTTCAATTATAAGATGAATAAGATGATAAGTTCTAGAAATACAATGTGCAGCATAGAAACTATAGTTAATAATAATGTATGTTTGAAATTTGCTGAGCTTAAATGTTCTCACTATGCACACATGTGCACATGTATGAAACGGTGCACACATATAAAATATTCTCACCATACATCTAATGCACACATAAGAAATGGTAACTTTGTCAGTGATGATTATATTACTTAGTTTGGTTTACGGAATCATTGATTACATAAAGTACTTATCTCAAAACACAACCTTACATATATGCAGTTTTTGTTTGTAAACTATATTTCAATAAGAAAATTTTAAAATAAAACTATCAAAGCTTCAGAAAAGGGTAAATAAATGAAAACATTTTGTATTTCATACATCATGTATTTTTTACACTTTCATATTTACATATACTGCATTAAGCTGGGTGTGGTGATACATACCTGTTCCCATCCCTGTGGAAACAAAGCAGGAGGAACACTAAAAGTTCAAGGTTAGCCTAGTCCATGGGTAAATTCCAGGCCAGGAAAAACTACATAGCAAGACCCCTGCCTCGAAAAAGCTGCAAACACAGATTACCTTGATTATCAAATTTTGCTCCTCCCTTAAATTATGTAGTGGAATGAGTGTCCAGCCCTCACCCTGGCGCCCACATGGATGCAAGGAGAAAAGAGCAGTCGCACTAAAGGACAAGCTGGCAGCCTGGGAGGGAGCAGAGGGCACCGAAATCAACAAGGGCTACTGTCACATCTGCTCACTATGGGTGGAAAGCAAGCAAACACTGAAGAACTCGAGAGCTAGAGTCTGCCACCTAGATTCCTGCAATAGAAGCCACAGAGTGAATGGTGACTTTCTTCTCTGAAGGGTCTACATCACACATTTTCCATCTTCTAGGGCATTCATCACTGTCACAACTACTGACTCAGCCTTATAGCACACAAAAACAGACATTTAAATGAACGGGTAGAGCTGTTCCCCCTGCCCCCACCAAATTTATTAACATAATACACATCAGGCTTAGTTTGGTCTTGGCTCATGAAGTTTGGCAACTCCAGGCTAATGTGACTACTCAAAAATAACCACAAGCTTTAATAACATCAAAAATGTCTACGAAGCACTGTGGAGTGCTTAGCACTGGGACATCTCCATCACACTACCCAAGGCTCGGGGGGTCTACTGAGGAAGAGGTGGTGGAAAGATTGTAAGGAAGGGTAGGGCTGCTTACAACACAAACTTCCAGACACAAAATGGCCTTGATATTCATGACTTTGCAGTGCCTGATAATACCTACACATAATGGGAGGAAAAGATGATGGCACACTAATTGAGAGGGGGAAGAAATATGAGGGAGGGGGAAGGAATCATTATGGTTTATAATTATAGAAGCTATCAATAAAAAAATAAAGTTTTTAAAAATAAATTATTTTTCCAAAAGAAAATGTTTATTAAGCACTGTGTGCTAAAAGTTTATGCATTTATGCAGAGATCTCATTCAATCTTTAGTCTGGGTGGTAAATATTACATGCCTCATCCAAGTTCCCAAGGTTGGGAAGGCGTAGAACTGCGACCTGAACTTAGCATGATCCCAGGCATGGCGAGCATGTTCTCTTACTCAGCTACATCCACAGCTCCCACAGAACACACACCTGCTAACCTAGGCTACAGAAGTGCTGCTGGAGCGCCCTGTCGAGTTGGAACTTCTAGGTTACCTTGGCTGTGATATCAACAAAGTCATCTTACTTATATCCTAGATGCATGAAATATTTTCTAGCAAATTTTCACAAATCTGCAAGTTCTTCCCAATGTTCTCAGCAGAGGTCCAGCTGGCCCTGACTAGAATCATCCTTCAGGGGAGCCATATTTGGGCCCAGACAGATTCCATTTTGTTGTCATGAACTGTTTGCATCCAAGAACTTGGAGCACTGTCCATTTGTGAACTCCCACTTCCTGCTAGGATGGGACCCCCTTACATACTTCATGACCTAAGTGTCCCCTGGCTCCTCTCCCCACCCTCCGAGTGAGCGAGATGCTTCTCTCCAAGGCCTCCACCATTTCCTCCTTCCGCTGCACTTGCCACGCTTTCCTTTAGGAGACCTCTCCTGAGGAAAATCATTAAGTTTTCTATATAAGAAATTGTTGGCCAATCAAAATTAATCAAATGTATCTTCACCACCTGCATCATACACATCTTCAGCTCAGACCCACTGTGGCCGCACACTTCCAAAGCTACGGAGAAGCTGAAGCCTCGTGACTTCTCATCTCTTAACACTGAGGAGCCTTCGTGGACTCAGGGAAACCTAAACACCAAGAAAGAGAGATGGGACCTAGGAGAACTATAACGATGGCAATGTTGCTACCCACAACCTGGCCATCAGTAGGTCTCTAGGATAACAGGTGGTCTAAGGTTAAAATGGGAGAATAGAGGAGGAAGTGGAAGCAACACAACCAAAAACACTTTACTGTTACTGTGATTAAAAGGCCGGGGCATGGGAACAGAGCGAACACTGAGGGAGCAGCTTAGAGGAGATGGGGAATGGCTCAGTGGTTAAAGGAGATGCTTACAAGCCTGCCAGCTGTGTTTAATTCCCCAACACCCATGTAAAGCTAAATGCAACATGGCACATGTGACTGTGATCCCAATGTGTCCACAGCAATGGGGGCAGAGCAGGAGAGTGCTGCAGCAGGAAGACCAGCTGGACTGTGCATACGAAGTGCCAGAACAAACATTTGAAACTCTGTCTCAAGCAAGGTGGAAGGAGAAGACCAATACCCCAGGTTGCCCTCAGGCCTCCACATGTGTGCCATGGCACAGGCACCTCCCCCCCCCACACACACAAATGAAAAAAAAGAAGAGCCACAGACATAAGGACAAGAATGGTGATGGAAGATGTAGCCTAGGTTAGCAAGTGTGTGTTCTGTGGGAGCTGTGGATGTAGCTGAGTAATAAAACATGCTTGACATGGCCTGGGCCCATGCTATGTTCACATCGCAGTTCTGCGCCTTCCAGCTTTGGGAACTTGGATGAGGCATGTAACATTGCCATCATTATAATTCTCCTAGGTCCCATCTCTCTTTCTTGGTGTTTGATTTTCCCTTAGCCCGCAAAGGCTCCTCAGTGTTAAGAGATGAGAAGTCACGAGGCTTTAGCTGCTCATCTGAAAGGGATTAGGAAGAAGACCCCTCCCACAGGTAGAGAGGGCATGGCCTGACAGGTGACCTCATGTCATGCTATCAAGGACACTCCCAAGCTGGAGCCTTGCCACTCCTCCAGCAAAGAAATCTTTAAAAGTCCTGACTTAAACTTGGGCAGGTGGCTTTTTTTCTGTCTTCACTGCTGGCTGGGCACGGGACCAGGCTGGTGAGTTGTGCCCTTCACCCTCTCTGATCTCGGTACTGGGATCAGAGAGGGGGAGGAAAAGAATTTTCTCTTTAACATGTGTGCTATTTCCTTTTGTCTCCATTTTTGGGGGCGATTCTGTGCACTTTAATAATGGTTTTATGAACCTCACAGCCCACGTGGTGACTGGCCGGCTTTCCTATCCAATTCCCCCTTCCCTTAACTGATTTAATTAAAATAAATGTGTGATAAGAAGTATATATTTTTTGTCCCTGTGTATGATTCTTTTGCATTAGAGGACACAAACTCTGTGGGGAAATGCAGGAAAAAAAAAAAAAACACAGATATAGCTGTGCCAAAATTTCCCTTTGGAAGTGTGCGGCACAGTGAGTCTGAACTGAAGATATGTCTGATGTAGGTGGTGAAGATACATTTGATTAAATTTGATTGGCCAACAATCAAATCAACAAGGCAATTCCAGCAGGACCTTGAGACTGGTTAAATGTCACTAAGCTTAAAAAGCAGAGGTGAATCGGTGACCAGAGACTGCCTGTGATCCCAGGACTCAGGATGTACTAGAGCAACACAAGTTCAAACCCAGCTTGGGTTGCAAAATGAGTTCAGACCAGCGTGCCTACATAGTAAGACCATGTCTCAAGGAGAAAAAGAAAAAGAGGAACTTTGTGGATCAGGGTTAGTGAAGAGTCTAAGATAAGACCAAGGCTCTGCTCTGCGCAACTGTCAGTGATGGTAGGAGTCACAACAGTGGAAGACTGCGGGAAGGAAGATAGTGGGTAATTTTACACGTTCTGAGCTTGGAGTGACAGCAAGACAGCCAAGGGGAAATGTCTAGTACATTTACCTCAAGCTCTACAAACAGTTCACAGCCAGAGCTATGTCTGGAGAGACAGCTGAAAGGGATGCCTGCATTCCAACCTCAAGTCCACTCCCTCATCTACTCAGCAAGCTCTCAGCAAGTACTTACTATGAGCAGGGAGGGAGGGAGGGAGCCCAGCCCTCATGGATCTTAGGTTTTAGTAGAAGACACTTATAAATAAATACAGATAAAATGTTAGGCTTAAACTATACTTTCCCAAAAACTACAAAGAAAAGGCAGAGTAAGGAGACCAGGACAAGGTACAGTGACCAGGGCAGACCTCTCTAAGCAGAGACCTGACCCACAGGGCAGAAACAAAAGGCTTCGGGCAGGGAGAACAGGGCAGACTTGAAGCAGGGAGCAAGCTTGTGTGTAGGAGCAGCAAAGACTAAGAGCTGGGAGAGGCAATGCCTCTGGAGAGGCTGTGATCAACACTAGCAACCACTCAGATTTTAACAATTCCCTAGCCCCTCCATCTGTTGTGCAGACTCTGCATGAAACCACATTTACAGTACAGATCAATGTACCTCCCCTCACGGCCTCCTCACACTAGGTGGCTTCTGCAGCTCATCATCTTCACTCAACATTATGTGAGATTCATTCGTGTTGATTTGTATTACCCAAAGGTCAAAATCATGCAAAGCTATGCATGACTTTGGAATGCATACACATGTAAGCAAAGAAAATAGAAATAGAAATTGAGGCTAGAGGTTGCTTTGGGGAAGGAGGAAAAAAGCAAAAGGGAAGAAAAAAGTGACCAGGGGATTCCTAGGGAATAAGTAATATTTTATTTCTTAAGCCAAATGGTAAATACTCGTGTTCAATACAGCATTTTACATCTTATGTGTATTTTATTTATACGAAGCACTTCCTAACATTAACAAAAAAAACAGCGATGCCACCCCACCAACCTTCCACAATGGCCCACGCTGACTGCCCCAGGCCCACAGGCAGCCCTCCCTTCCAGGTCGGCTTGGACCTGGCACACTGCTCCTTGCTGGCTTCGCTGTCCCTTGCCACACAAGTCCTCCTGTTTACAGAGCCTTCCTTAGCCTCTCCATGGAGCAGGACAGGACTCGAGAAGGACAAGGACATGCCTGACTTGTTCATTTTCCCAGTTGGATAAGTGCAGCAGCTGTACTCAGCTGAGTTAATGAAAGTTCTTGGAATGAGGGGGCCTTATCCTAGCATTCTGGAGGCTGAGGTAGGATGATCATCATGAGTTCAAGGCCAGCCTGGGCTGCAGTGAGGCCTTACTTTAAACAAGCAAATGAAAAATTCTTGGCATGAATGAACACAGAACTGTAATAAAATGGACTGGAGAGTGCAGCTTGTCTGTTATTCATCCACCTCTTCTCTGCTCCCAATCCCCCTCCCCCACTCAAAGGAGGGATGGACGGACGAGGCAACCATCAAATTAAACATTAAAAGGGGCGAAAGATACGCAGCACCTTATTTTCAGCTTTAAGAGCAGGGTCTTATAAAGCTATTCTTGGCAATGAAGAAAGTTAATTAGAAAAATGAGAAGGAAGGAAGAAACCCACTAGCCAGGGTTTTGTGCTGCTTTATCAAATCTGGGTTCCATCAAAGCACTGTGAGAGGTCGTTTGTTACTGAAACCAATTTCCCCAGAGCTCATTTTTAATCTACTATACCGTGGTGCCCTTTTTAAAGTTAGTCTATTTAATTAAAAGAGACTGTCAAATAAAACTATGCCCAGGATTTTTATACTTTTATGCATTAATTCAAAGGAAAGAGACACTGACTTTTAATTACTGAGTGATGAGAAAGGGCTACATATTTCTTTTAATGTGAAACAAATTTAAGAACCTTTTTCAGTGCGGAAATTTAAAAACATGCATAAAGCTGAAGAGAATTCCGTAACTGTTAACGTGCTGCCCATCTGTTTCATCTGTCCCAAGACTGGCTGGCTGGCTGCAAGAATGCAGAATTATCACACCACTTCTCTCCTCAGTACTTCAGCAGATGAGGGTCTTTTAAGAACATTTTCACACCGTACAAGATTAGCAATGAGCCCCTAATATCACCTAATTGTACGCATTCACACTCCTCTGTCACAAAAATGTCCTTCCTATAGTCTCTCATGGCAATACTTCTCGCCCACTCTGCCTTTTCTGTTCCCGACCTCACATTATCTTATTGTTGAAGAAACCAAGTTTTTCACCTTGTACAAGGTCCTCCTTGCTGGATTTGACTGCTTCCCCATGATAGTACTTAACTTCTTCCTTGACCCTTCCCATTTCCTGGAAATTGGACATTAGATTCGAGCCTTAATCAGAGTCACTTGAATGTATTAGCTTCCTATTATAGTAGGAGACATATAATTTCTGAACAGCCCACTTTTAGTGATCCTAGATAGTTCAGAGAATGTTTAAATCTTAGATTAGTGGTCTTAGCATTTATACAACACCCTCTCCTAGAGTCATGATTTCATTAAAGGCCACTAAACGGTGGGCTTCTTAGTCCTTCTGCATAAGTAGGAGTGTCTAACAAGAAATTTTTAGTAACTTAAAAAAAATTATTTTTAGCATGGGCATGGCTTTAATCCCAGCACTCGGGAGGCAGAGGTAGGAGGATCACCAGGAGTTCAAGGCCACCCTGAGACTACATAGTGAATTCCAGGTCAGCCTGGGCTAGAGACCCCACCTTGAAAAAAAAAAAAAAAAAACTTTTTATTTATTGGAGAGAAAGTGTATATGTGGAAGTCTGTGATTTAATTTCACTGACATTCAATTCTAATAACCTTGATATGTCCGTTATGTATTATTTTGGGGATTATAATAGTCAAAATGGAAAATTTTAAAACTTCACTAGCTTTAATTTGCATTAGTTGTTATATTCAACTTACCTAAATTCTAACTAATTTTTTTCAGAGAAAATGGTAGTTTTAAATAAATGGAAGCTGTAATAAAATGTTTTAGCAGAAAAAAATTTTCATGCATGGTTACTGCTGATATCTGTCACCTTGCTCATAGACTCATAATGTGCATGTCACCACTGTACTACAGCACGTTAGCGAGGGAGCCACAGGTTGGAATTAGAAACCAACCTTCCATTGTAGAACTATTAGGAAACACATGTAGGAGAATTATGCTCACTCACTAATTTATCCAACAAATATTCATTAGCCCCATAAAACTTTCATTTGTCCTGAAACCCTTAAGGGTTCAGAACTTGGTATATGCAATGATGTAAAGTATTCCCTAAAAAGCATATTGAAAGCCTAACTATGAATCTAATGTGCTAGAGGAGAGGCTTCAGAAGGGTGATAAAGGTGGAATCCTCATTAATGGGACTAGGGTCCTTGTTAAAGTAACTCCCACCAGACATGGTGGGCTCATGTCTACAACCCCAACACTTGGAGTAGGAGGACTGTTATGAATTCAAGGCCAGGCTAAGCTTCATAGTGAGTTCCAGAGTACCCTGGGCTACGAAAGGCTAAAAAGTAAGATCCTGTCTCAAACAAGCAAGAGGAGACAGGGAAGGAGGGAAAGAGAAAGAAAGAGAGAAAGAGAGAGAGAGTTCTAAGAGCTCCTCCCCATCAATAACAGTCTACAACATACAGAGGGTTGTTACCACAGCCTGACCTTGTGGCACCCAAAACTGGGACTCTCAGTTTCTAGAACTGTGACAGACTTCTGTTGTTTATAAGCTACTCAGTTTGTAGGACTTTATTCAGTGATTGAACAAAAAGTATTATCACAAACAGGATTTTTCTTAGTTTATCAAATATTTTAACACAGAGTACAGCTGCAACATATACTTAAACAGACTTAGCCAAGAAAATAAATAAAATATAATAATAAAATATAATTGTTAAAGCCAGTTTTAGTTGAGTTTTTATTGTACTTAACAGCCAAAGCATTTTAACTGAAACAATGCTTATCAAGAATTACATTTCAGCCGGGCGTGGTGGCGCACGCCTTTAATCCCAGCACTCGGGAGGCAGAGGTAGGAGGATTGCTGTGAGTTCAAGGCCACCCTGAGACTACATAGTGAATTACAGGTCAGCCTGGGCTAGAGTGAGACCCTACCTCGAAAAACCAAAAAAAAAAAAAAAAAAAAGAATTACATTTGAAAGAAAAATGGGGAAAGACAATCTAGAACAGCCAACAGCCCCCAAAATAGTGTTTTCATTTCAAATAAAAGAGGGGGTGTTTATAGTTATAGAATGATGTAAACTTGGTTTAACAAAAATACCAGATGCTTTGCCTGTGAACTTGAAACAACCCATCACTGTGATGGAGAGGAAAGCTACTTCAGGGACCCCTACTAAAACCAAAGGCTTGAGCTTATGGTACAAAGTCTTCTACAACTCAGCAGTAATCCTCAAATTTCTTTTTAAAATATGTATTTATTTATATGCAAGCAGAGAGAGAAGAGAGACAGAGAGAATGGTTATGCCAGGGCCTCCAACCACTGCAAACGAATGCCAGACACATGGCCCCTTTGTACATTTGGCTTTATGTAGATACTGAGGAACTGAAGCTAGGTTGTCAGGCTTTTCAGCGAAGAACCTTAACAACTGAGCAATCTCTCCAGCATCTCATATTTCTGAATACACTGAGTAACTGCATCAAACAAATACTGAAGACAGGAGGATATCAAAGAGAAGTTGGGGCTGGAGAGGTGGCTCAACAGTTAAGGCACTTGCCTGCAAAATCTAACAACCTAGGTTCAATTCCCAGCACCCACATAAACCCAGATGCACAAGGTGGCATCTGCAGTGGCTAGGTTTGAGGCACCCATTTCTCTCTCTCTCTCTCTCTCTCTCTCTCTCTCTCTCTCTCTCTCTCTCTCTCTCTTCCTCCCTCCCTCTCTCCCTCCCTCCCTCTCTCTCTCTCCTTGAAAAATAAATATTATCTTTTTAAATAAGAAGTTACCAGGAAGATGAAGACAAAGCAGGTAGACACCATGTCATCTGAGGACAAGAAGCCAGAAGACAAAAGGGAACATAATGACTATTTCCAAGGCTTCTCTTAGGATAAGAGGGTCTGGGCTTAGTCTCACCTCCTCAGAGAATGGTTTGTTTGCTTGGAAGGGAAGAGTTATTTTCTAAGTCAAGTACATTATCTCCAAAGATAGTCAAATTTATATTCACTGAGATAAAGACTCAGTAACCAACCATCACGAACATTCTAGGATGGTATTTTCCACTTATACTGGTTGTATAAGGAATTATTTTAACTTGCCCCCTTCAACAACAACATACAAAGGAAAAAACTGGCTACTTCTTGTACAATCCATAACCCCCTACCTTATGGTCTGGTCCAGCAAGCCCACTGCGGAGGGCCCCCAGCAGTTTGGGGACAGGAAGGAGGAAAGTGGGGATAACATCACAAAACTCGCTCATACAATGTATCTAATTATTGACAATAAATACGTTTAAACAAAAGAAATTATTTTAATTGGTACATATATTTATTACATATTCATATTTACTTTAATATACATTAAAACAAATAAATGGGGACTGCAGAGATGGCTCAGCAGTTAGAGGTACTTGCTTGGAAAGCCTGATGGGCTGGGTTCGATTCCCCAGCACCCATGTAAAGCCAGATTCAGAAGTGGCACATGTATCTGGAGTTCATTTGGCAGGAGGTCTTGATGCACCCATTCCCCTCTCCCTTCTCACTTTCTCTTTCTGGTTGCAAATAAATTAAAATAAAAAAAAACAAATAAATTTATATACTAAACTATTAAGCCTATGATTTCATGATTACTTTCAGAATAAATGAAGTATCAACTAAAAGTTGGTTAAAGAAAAATATTAAATCAGCATATACTATTCTTTAATGTAATTAGATGCATTATTTTATCTATTAATTGCCAGCATGGAATTTATATAAATAAGCAACAAAAGGCCACAAAATTTTAGGAAACTTCTAAGTGGAAACAAAAATATTTTTTTAAAAAATAAAAACATGTGTTGGAATGATGGTTGAGCAGTTTAAGTGTACTTCCTGTGCAAGCCCGAGGGCCTGAGGGGCCTGGAAATGTTCTGTTCAAACAGCTGGGTGTGGCCCATGCTCCTGGATCTCCAGTCCTGCAAAGGGAGCAGAGACCCAGGAACTTGGAATTGCCTGGGCTCACAAACCCTGCAAGCTCCGGCTCAAACCAGAACTCTGCACAACAGAGCTGTGGTGTGAGACACCCTATGTTCTGCTCCCAACCACAGGCGAACACATGGGAAGCTGTAAAGGCACATACAAGTGCACACATCACACACTCACACACAAAGCACACTCACATACCACACACACCACACACATACACATACACTGCACTCACACACACTCAAACACACTCTGAACACTCACACACACACCACACACACACACACACACATAAGCACACACACACCACACACTCATACTCACACACACACACATGCACACACTCACACCACACATACACACACCACACACTCAACACACACACTGCACATTCATACTCACACTCATACACCACACACACATTGAAGCACACATTCACACCACATACTCATACACACATACACACACATTCACACAAGCAAAAATAATAAGTAAAAGCATTTAGTTTTTTTGTAACACAAAATAAACTAAGAAAACAATAAAACAAACCTGTGTGGTAGTGTACACCTATCACCCAGAACCTGGGAGGTAGAGTCAGGAGGATCAGAAGGTCAAGAACATCCCCGCCCCCCCCATCTACACTGTTCAGAACATGAAGGGCTTCTTTCGTTGGCTGTCATCCTAAAACGAAAGTTCCTCCTCCATGGGCAGCTACTGTGGATATGCTGTGCCCATCAAACGGCCCTACGGAGTTTTCTCATAGAGCAGTGCCTGCCAGTGCTCAGCACGACATGAGCCATGGGCATCATTGCCTAGACTCGGAAGCGCTGGGAGAGGGGCAGAATGACCAGACAAGCCAGAGGATGGGGAGGAGTGCATGAAGCACCGTCTTCCTGACATGCCACGGCCAGGCCTTCATGAGCTCAAGCAACTAAAGTTACCTCCGAAGGCTGCACAACACTGAGCCTATCAATGCCCATGGCAGGTGGAGGAGGACACCCCATAAGGACCCCCCCAGGAGTTAGTGGCAGTTAATGGCTGCTGGGGGGGGGATAGGCATTAATGGTATATAAAAGTTTCAAGGTAAGTTTGCAAGCTTTCAATTGAAGGATCTATTGCTGCCTACCTTGAGGAAATTTCATTTAAAAAAAAAAGGTAAAATGCAAAAAGACAATGTCTTCATCACATTGCTTAAAAATATATATGCATTTTGGTACTATGAAAGTCTAAACTATTTTCTGTACTACACACAGACACACATACAAAATGTCCAGACACACAAACCAGATGTAAGATTTAAATTTTCTTTAGTGAACTCAGCCTTATAGTTAATATCTGATTCCGTTACAAGAATCTCACTGAAGCCCAAGGACACACTTGTGACATCTTTATGAAAAGCCCGACCACAGTGGGCATGTTGTGATGGATGAGGAGAGAGCGAGGCTGTGGACAAGATGAAGGCACAGCACACCGCTAGAAGCATTTTCATTGCCTCGTGAGAACCCTGACCTTTTCTTGCCCAGTTCCTTAGGCCAAGAAGTACGTTATATCTGAATAATTACTTAATAAGTGGCATCTAATATGTATAAGAAATATAAAGTTTAAACTCGTCCCCTGGAAACATTTCCTTTGTGTTCATTCCCCAAATAGATTTCAAGCAAAGTCCAAGACAGAAAAACCCAATCAAGCCCAAGAGAATCCCCTCCTACCTCCTGGGTGTGTTCTTTATAGACCTGCAGTGGGCCAGTGGCTTTCGCGGTGTCCCAGAGCTGCAGGGAGCCATCACCACTGCAGGTGACAAGGACATGCTCGTTGTTCTCACTCCAGGTCACATCAAACAAGCCATCATTCCAGTCAAAGCTTCACCAGAAAAAAAAAAAATTACATAGGCAACTAAAGAAAGGAAAGCACCAATTGTCATTTTAGTCATTTTTTAGTCATCTTTTCTTAATTTATCGTGGATTTTATCACCTTTATTCTCATCCCTTCTTCACGGCTATAAAAAAATAATCAAAACAGGTATTTCACAGAAGTAGAAATAGGTTCAGAAAGACTAGAAGAAAAGCCCAGGTGATACAGGTAGGAAACTTTTCAGGAGACCTGGGGTCATAGCTTGGTACTCACTGTTTTCTGTGACTCACATGATGGCCAGCCTAATACTTTTTTAATTTTCCCATAAATCTTTCATCTGAGCTATACTTGTCCTAAAAACCTTTCACCTGGGCTGTAATAGGTTATGGTTTTCTGACAAGATTTCCTTCCTTTTCTCTGTCTTTGACGGACACTATGAAATATGAACGAGTCCACCAGTCACAGTGACAGGCCAAGGGAGAAGCACGGATAACCACAAGATGGGTAATTAGCTCCGAAGTAAAGCGGACTTACATTAAGGTAACATCACACAGTACACACAATATGCTAATTAGTTCACTATCTTTGATTCCATTTTACAACTTATAAATAGACACTAAAAATGAGTTTAAAACTGGGCCCGGTGGCACGTCTTTAGTCCCAGCACTCAGGAAGCAGAGGCAGGAGGACTGCTGTAAATTCAAGGCCACCCTGAGGCTGTGTAGTGAGTTCCAGGTCAGCCTGGGCTAAAGCAAGACCTACCTTGAAAAACAACACAACAACGAAAGGCTTGAGAGGAAATATGGTACACTCATGACTTATATCAAAACTAATTTTTATACTGAATCAATGCTAAAGTGCCTTCTTTTATATTCCAACTTAAAATACCTTAATGATCACAGATTTCAAAAGGAGTTCTACTAAGACTTTATTAACAATCAAAAGTATATGTAAGTTTAATAATTAAAGCCACGTTACCTTCTAAAAACCTGAAGTCCAGACTCACTATGATCCAGTATTAATAGGGTTCCACAGCCTAGAAAGAAAAACAGAGATCAAGGTGACCATGGTGAAGCTGCGGGAGGAAGGAACATGAAGCAGAGCACAGTTCCCTTTAAGATTCCTGGAACCATATATATAAAGGGTCATGATGTTCGCAGTGTGTTTCAAGCATTAGATACTCAACTTACAGCCTCACCTGGCTGGAATCTGGATGTAATGCCAGCAGAGGAGATATCAGTGTCTACTCAAACCAGGCCAAGCACCAGGCACACAAGCCTCTCAAGTTTCCTACCATCTGGCTGACAGAACCCTCCCCTCCACCACCAGCTATAGCTCTTCTACTAAATCATATGCAAATGTTATATATTTGGTGACAAAATGCAGACAGCAGGGCTGGGGAGATGGCTCAGCGGTTAAGGCACTTGCCTCTAGTGCCTAGGGCCCTGGGTTCAATTCCCAAGGTCCCATATAAGCCACACCCACAAGTTGGTGGCCTTGGTGTTCTCTCTCTCTCTCTCTCTCTCTCTCTCTCTCTGTATCTCTCTGCTTAAAAATGAATAAATAAAATATTTTAAAAAAAAAAAAAATGCAGACAGCAATATTACTACCAGCAATGATTTTGCTAAAGGGTTAATGTATTTTTTTTCTTTAGGCTGTGGAACCCTGCTAATATTGTATCAATGAATCTGAGCTTAGGGCTTTCATAAGGTAAATTATGAAATTTATTATTTAATAATTATTAAACTTACATATATAATTGACTATTAAAATGTTAATAAAACTAAATCTGGAATCTTTGTGGTCAATACAGTATTTTAATTTGCAAGAGGGCAAAACTCTTCCATTAAGCATGACTGAGTTTTTAAAAAATATTTTATTTATTCATTTTCAAGTAGAGGAGGGCCCACCACCTTTGGGTCTGGCTTATGTGAGTACTGGGGAATTGAACCCTAGGCCTTAGGCACTAGAGGCAAGTGCCTTAACCGCTGAGCCATCTCTCCAGCCGTGTTTTTTTTTTTAATATATATTTATTGTCCATAATGAGTTACATTATTTGTGTTTTTTTTTTTAATACCAACTTTTGGGGAATTTGTGCGAAAGACTTAAAGTCATCTTAAGCTCAAGGCTTCAACCTAAGCAGACTGTAAACCTGAACGTGCAATCACTAAGAGCTCACACAAGAATGGAAGCAATTCCCACTGACTTTCAGAAACCGTTTTCTTGCTGTCCACTGAAAACCACCTCTATGGATGTCTGGCGGTCCGCAGCGGCTTGCTGCGCATGGCTGAAGTGGGTCAGAACAGAGCAATGTGAGCCGCCGCCTTTCCAGACGGAGCTGGGCCCCTGGACAGCCGCTTGCAGATGCAGGCGTTCCCCTCGAGGGCACACAGCACTTTCTAGGCTGGCTAAGGCAGACGTGGTAAGTGTGGACCCAAGGGAGTGACCACGCGGTGCGCGTGCGCGTGCCTGTGCCTGGGAGGACGAGCCCCGCCCCGCGTCCAGGTCCTCCGCTGCACCCTGGCGGCGGCCGGCCGCAGTGCGTCCTCTCCCACGAGCCCCGCCCCGCCCCGCGGCGCGTCTTCTCCCACGAGCCCCGCCCCGCAGTGCGTCCTCTCCCACGAGCCCCGCCCCGCGGCGCGTCCTGTCCCACGAGCCCCGCCCCGCCCCGCCCCGCGGCGCGTCCTCTCCCACGAGCCCCGCCCCGCAGTGCGTCCTGTCCCATGAGCCCCGCCCCGCGTCCTGTCCCACGAGCCCCGCCCCCCCGCGTCCTGTCCCACGAGCCCCGCCCCACGGCGCGGCCCGAGCTCACCCACCCGCGATGCCGTAGTGCTGCGCCGCGGCGCAGGCCAGGCGACCCGCCAGGTACGGGGAGAACTCGACGGCGTAGCCGTGGCGGCCCGGAACCCGCAGCGTCCGAGCTGCATTCATCCCGCCTCGTCGGCCGGAAGCCGTCCCGAGTCCCGGGCCGACCCAGCCGGGCTCGGAGAAGCTTCCAGGTAGGTCCCGGAAGGCCGGGCGGAAGGGAGGCGCCGGCGCGCCCAGTCCTGGATTCTGATTGGACCAGAACAAAAAGGGCACTGACGCCCTAAGGAACCATTTTTCTTATGGGCAAAAGCTACCATCTACAGTAACCTAATGGAGAAAAGGGGTCAATGTGAGTTGTAAGTTCTCACAGTTCTTGATGCATCGCAGCCCCCACCTGAAGAGAGCTTGGCTGTCTGTATCATCATTAAATATTTGTATTATATTATTTTGTTGTATTATATCATATATTATATAATTATTTGAAAATTTGAAAGACTGGCATCTGGACGCTTCTATTACAACAATACAGCAAGTTATAGCAAATTATGGACAATGAATGTGTTCCCGGAGGTAAATTGTAGTCACGTTAAGTCAGGTAACAGTGAAGCTATGGGAAAAGACTATCATCATAAGCAATTTAAATTATATATATATATATATATATATATATATATATATATATATATATAATTTATTTGCAAGCAGAGAGATACAGAGAAAGAGACAGAGAGTACGGCATACCAGGGCCTCTAGCCACTGCAAACAAACTCCAGATGCATGCACTACTTTGTGCATCTGGCTTATGTGGGTACTGGGGATTTGAATCCAGGTTGTTAGACTTTGCAGGCAAGTGTTTTAACTGCTGAGCCATCTCTCCAGTCCATAAACAACTTCTTATATGTGATAGCATTGTCATGTGATTAGATTTGGGAAATAATTAAGAAAAAGCTAAGTGTCATTAATTCATTCTTTCAAACATTGGCCAAGCATGTCCTCTATGTAGAAGATGATTATATGGTCATCTAGCCACCAGATCAAACACTGTTGAGAGGGAAGGGGTTGTAGTTAATAAGTAAGCCGCCCATAGGTGCAATCCAAGCACAGTGCTAGCTAAGTTCTTGGGATTCGCCAGTCTTGTAAGCCTTGTAAGGAAGAATATAGAGAATCTACTAAATGTCATAAAAATGCTATATATTTGACTGCTTTTTAGAAAAAGGAATTTCTAAGACTGCAGGTGGACAGATGGCAGGAAAAACTTCAGAAAGGAGGTCGTTATTTATATAAATAAATAACAAATTGGTCTTGAACTGGAGAGATAGCTTAGTGGTTAAATGTTCTTGCTTGCTTGCCAAGCCGAAAGCCCAGTGACCTGGGTTTGACTCCCCAGTACCCATGTAAAGACAGATATACAGTTCATTGCTGTGGCCAGAGGCCCTGGCATGCCCATAACTCTCTACCTGCCTCTTTCTCTCTGTCTCTCTCAAATAAATAAAATAAATAAATAGTTTTTTTAAGAAGTTGGGGGCTGGAGAGATGGCTCAGAGGTTAAGGCACTTGCTTCAATTCCCCAGGACCCACATAAACCAGACCCACAAGGTGGTGGCCCTGATGTGCGTGTTCCCCCCCCCTGTATCTCTCTACTTGAAAATGAATAAATAAAATATTTTTTTCAAAAAGAAGTTGGAAGTCAATGTGGGAACAGGTGTTTCATGAGCAGCCCAGGAGACCTAAGCCCATGAGGCATGAGGGCCGTCAGGACTCAGCCTAGCCAGGCGGAAAGGTCTGGAGAAGAGGTACTACCCTTGGACTACAGCCCCATCTTGAAGTCCTGTATGCCAAGCTCAAGGAAGTGGATGTCTACTGTAGTGTAACTAATGAGAAGAGGTGCACACTTGCTGACACAAGACATTGGATGACTAAATTTTTATTTTAAAGATATTCTGGTAACACTCATATTAAGGCTAGAGGTTGAGGTTGCAGATGTGGCTGGAGACAAAGAACAAACAGTTCAAGCAAAGATGGTGAGCTTTAGCAAGTTGGTCCCGTGTTTCCTCCATTCCTTCCTGCAGCTCCCTTTCTGTGGAGTTTGGGATCCAACCAAGACAAACCGTTTCTTGAGCCCTAAACTTTATTGTAACCTGTAAGTAGACCAAATGTAATACATCTGTACATCCTGCAAGTTTAGACATTTGTAGGGACATTTGTAGGTCTCCGTCAAGATGTTTGCACTTATATAAACCTGAGACTTCAGTGCTGTCACTTCTCTTCCATCCTCTGTGTACTGTTGACAGAAGTCTGCCGACAGGCAGCAAATGCATTTCTGAGCCAGGTTTGCAGAGCTGGAAGTTCAATTCCAATCTAAACCTCCTTATTCTAATAGACAGAGGCAAAGTTCTTTGAACTTACATAATAGAGTCAAACAGTGGCCCACCAAGAACACCTACCTGCAAGTGAAAGAAAGCTGCACCTCCACTGAACTTCCAGGAGAGGCCGCTGTTGTAACACCATGAAACATTCAGCACTCTGCAATAGAACACCTGCCTTGCGTGAGGCAAGCCCCGAGTTCAAGGCCAGCCTGAGACTACGTAGTCAATTCCAGGTCAGCCTAGGCTAGAGGGAGAGCCTACCTCAAAAAAAAAAAAAGGAAAAGAAAAGAAAAGAAATACCTACTTGAGAAGCCCAAGACAAAGTTTTTTTTTATTTAAAATGTTAACACATAATAACAGAACCTGAACAGAATCTGAGGATACTAAAAAAAAAAATAACAAGAAATGCACAAAAGAATGACAAGTGCCCAAGGGACAAGCCTACTGGGGGGGGGGGCACCCTGGGTAAATCTGGGCCAAGAGAATTCTGATGTTGAATAGCCTACTGAACGAGTAGGGTTCTATAAGATCATACTGCTATGAGTAGTGAGAGAAAAGACGTGTTTTCTTCATGGTAAAACCAATAAAAGTAGACAAAGTCAAGAAACTGCGAAGTGACCGCTGTAGTAGTCGTGGGGAACTGGGGCTGTGGCTCAGTGGAGTGCCAGACTGGAATGGATCAGCCCTGGACTCCATCCCCAACCCACACAAAACATCCTTAGATATTAAGACTACTGGTAGTACAAAGAGGAGCACAATATTTATCACTTTTGAGATGAGGTCTTGCTATGTGGCCTTTAAATTGTGGAGATCCTGCCTCTGCCCCAACCCTGTTGAGTGCTAGATTACAGGTGTATTCCACCATGCATAGTTTGAAATTTACTTAAAGTATCTTCTTACAAGAGTTGAATTAGTTATGAAGGGAAGAATAACTAATTTTTCTTTTTCAGTTTTTGTTTATTTATTTGAGAGAGAGAGAGAAAGCATGGGTGTGCCAGGGCCTCCTGCCATTGCAAATGAACTCCAGATGCAAGTGCCACTTGGTGTGTCTTGTTTTACATGGGTACTGGGGAATTGAACTCTGACCCTCATGCTTTACAAGCAAGTGTCTTTAACCACTGAGCCATCTCTCCATCCTGGGGAGAATAACTTTTAATCACCACCACCAAGTGATAAAACCTCACTAGTCAAGGGACCAACTGACACCATGTGCCGGTGATAAATTACACTGGGAAAAACACAACTTCACTTCTGAATGCTTGCACCCAGGCCCCATAGCCAGAGGGATGCAAGTCATGAAGAAACGCCAGACAAACCCAAATGGAAGGACATACTGCAAAGTAAGTGGCCTGAGCTATTCAAAAATATCAAAGTCAGGCTGGAGAGATGGCTCAGCAGTTAAGGCGCTTGCCTGTAAAACCTAATGACCTGAGTTTGATTCCCCAGAACCCACGTCAAGCCAAATGCACAAAGCCGCACATGCATCTAGAGTTCATTTGCAGCAACCCTGGCTTGCCTATTCTCTCTGTCTCCCTTACTCTCTCTCCTCTCTTCTCCCCTCCCCTCTCCTTTCCTCTTCTCTCTTCTCTTTTCCTCTCTCTCTCTCTCTCTCTCTCTCTCTCTCTCTCTCTCTCTCTCTCTCTCTCTGTGTCTGCTTGCAAATAAAATTACATTCAAATATATCAAAGTAATGAAATCAGGACACAGGAGCTGAGTGGGCTTGGGGCGTGCACCTGTAATCCCAGCTTGTGGGGGCCTGAGACAAGGATGGGTGCATAGTAAATTCAAGGCTTGCATGGGCTACCTGCCAACAAAGCAAAACAAACACAAAAGGAAGAACAGTAACACCAATGCAGCACCGGGGCCTGGTTTGGTCCCGAACTAGAAGGATGGCTCAGTTTGACAGTCAGGGACACAAGGGACACCTGACAAACATGTATTAATAATTTAACATCTATGTTAATTTCTTGATTTTAAACATTATCTTTTGTTTATTTGTGTAAGGCACTATTCTTCATAGGAAACATATATTAAACCTGTAGTTTACTATCAGACTCTTAAAATTACAGATAAATAACATATGGATATGTAGAAAAATAGAGCAAGTGTGATAAAATGTTACACCTGAAACTGTGTGAAAGGTACGTGGGGACTTGTTTTTGCAACTTTTATGTCTATAGGTTTTTAAAACTAAATGTGGTTTTCTTAAACATAAGATCTGATCCATAAAAAACAAAACCTAATGACAATGTTGTTAAACTGAAAATTTTAGAATTATGCAAACTGATGATCTAAGCCACTATTACTAAGATTAGCTCTTACTCTCTACTACCTGTCGTAGAAACGACATTCAAGATACTAAAGGGGGAAAAAAAAAACAAATATCCCTTCCCCCATCTCACTAACAATTTGCCTATATATTTCTTCTGAAAGATTCTTTTGTTCCCTCCACCCACAGCTTTACTGTTGTTTTTAAGTTAATTCTGCCCCTACGCAGAAAGTCTTGCCTCTGTATCCCACAAGTGAACTCCCCATTTTCTCGTATTCTCCAGCAAAGTTGAATACATACAGAGATTCCAGCCATCTCTAAACTCGCATTTCCAAATTTAAAAAGCACATCCATTACTGTAGCTTACATGAATTAGAATTGTAATCACATTTTCACCTTTTCTTGAGGCATCACACAGATCTTCCTCCCTTTTTTATTTATTTGTTCATTCATTTGCAAATGAAGAGAAATAGGAGAGAGAGGGAGAGAGAGAGAGAGAGAGAGAGAGAGAGAGAGAGAGAGAGCACTCCAGCCTCTATCTGCTGCAAATGGACTCCATATGCTTGCGCCACTTTGTGCGTCTGGCTTTTTGTGGTACTGGGGACTCAAACCTGGGTTGTTAGGCTCTGCAGGCAAGCGCCTCAACTGCTGAGCCATTTCTTCAGCCCAGATTTTCCATTCTGAAGGCAGACTGACTGAATAAAACGTTCATACAGTGACCGATAGCTAAGACAGTGTCGCACGGGAGAAAGTCTGACCAAGTGTCAGGAAAGGTACTTTGCCTCCTTGGACTTGGATTTTCCTATATGTAAAATTAGCATGATGGAGTCTAATATTTTTCTCTTAATATTATGAATTTAAGGAGGCCTATTATAAGGAAAAGTCACGGGACTGAGCAGATGGCCAGAGAGGACTTGGGTTTGATTCCTAGCACCCACATTAAAAAAAAAAATGCTGGGTGTGCCATGTATGTCGGCCACCCCAACCCTGCAAGAGCTGGGACTGGAGGATTGCTGGGCATCCCCCACAGCCAGTGTGACCAAAAGTATACCACACACATACCTCCTAAAACAGGAAATTCATTATATTTGAAGATCATGTTTTATTCAAGCAAAGACCACCAGATGGTAGCCAAGCTTTACCCCAAAGCTTGTATTTTATATTTCATAGATAACAGAATAACGTTTCCTTTCAGGGAAGAGTCTTTAGGTAATTTCACCCAATCTGAAGCTTATTTCAGGAAGTAAATATTGCTGAAAATTATATTACTCAAGGAATAGAAAGTAAGGCTGGAGAAATGGCCCAGGGAGGTGCTTGCTTGCAAAGCCTGACAGCACGGGTTTGATTCCCTAGTACCCACACTAAAAGCCAGATGCACAAAGTGGCACCCATGTCTGGAGTTCCTTTGCAGTGACAGACACCCTGGTATACCCATACTCTCTCTCTCTTTTAAACAAATAAATCAATATTGAAAAAATAGGGAGAAATTCTATAACATTAAAAGAGAGAAGTATGTTGATCTCAAATTCATTTTCTTTAAAATCTTAATATTTGTTTTGGAGATATTCATCCAAACAGCAAGGATGTTCATAAGTTTCTTTGCATGTACATTTTGCGATTTTAAAAAAGTAGTATATGCATATGGTAAAAATGGAGAACATCCCATAAGAAGTAAGTCTCCTTCTCACTCTGAAGTGTTTGATTTCCAGTCCTCTCCTCAGTGAAGAAGAACCAGGTGCTGTCATCGTGGGTCCCGCGTCTGAAGAGTCAACCAGTCTTCTAGAGAAAAGGTTCGGGACCAGTGATGTCAGTACTAGCTATGTGCATTTTCCTTGTCACCCTGCCCCTTGTCACCCTGAGCTGCACTGGATGTACAGTATGTGACATGCAGCTCTCTGAAGAAGCTGGCGCTGATTGACAGTTCAAGGACCAAGGTCATCTTGGGCTGTCTCCACAGCTCACACTTCTGAAACACTAACTCTTGGTGTGATCAGCAGCACTCAGAGTTTTAAAAGATGGGTAAGAGGTCTCGTATTTGAACTTCATGGTTTATAGATAGGGTTTTTTCAAAAGATATAACACTATAAAAAGTACTTCAGGTAAGTGATTGCCCTACTAGGTGTCTTAAATACCTGCTTAAATAGTACATCTACCTACCTGTCTTCTCTCATCTGTCTGTTCATAGATAAAGACACGCCCACACCCACACCTTGAAGATTAAGATTCCCATGACAAAGACTGTTACCAATACAAAATTCATTCTGGTTTGTTTGTTTGTTTTCTTTTTTGGGGGGGGGGTCAAAGTAGGGTCTCACTCTGGCCCAGGCTGACCTGGAACTCACTTTGTAGTCCCAGGCTGTCCTTGAACTCACAGCTATCCTCCTACCTCTGTCTCCCAAGAGCTGGAATTAAAGGCGTACACCACCAGCTGAGTCAGGTTGGTTTGTTTATTCCAGGTAATATTTTACTCTATCCCAGGCTGACTTGGAATTCACTCTGTAGTCCCAGGCTAGCCTCTAATTTACTGAGATCCTCCTACCTCAGCCTCCCAGTGTTGGAATTTAAGGCATGTGCCGTCACACCCAGTTTGCAATATCCAATACTATCATTCTTTCTTGGCAAAAGATTACCTGAACCATTGACTTCATACATATGCCCAGCTTAAAGCTATAGCTCCCAGCCTGTTTTGCAAGTGTGCCTGATATCAATGAACATAGTTGGGTAAGGTTTCCAGAAAAGCCATTGCAAAAGAGCTGACTCACCATGCAGGTGAACCTCTGGCCTATCTATACCTTTCTCCTTTTGTTGCCTAGAATATGATTGCTGGACTCTTAACAATGCTTCTTACCATGAGGGTAGCTCTGTGGATGACTATGGGTGTATTAAAGCTGAGGAAAAAGGTTTTCAATAACCGGAACCCATCAGTTAGCCTTAGACTAACCTAACCAAATCTTGATTTTTTTTTAACGTGAGAGGAAATTATGTGTATACATATATATATATATATATATATATATATATATATATATATATTGATCCTGAATAATTTTTTTTTGGTTTTTCAAGGTAGAGTCTCACTCTAGTCCAAGCTGACCTGGAATTCACTATGTAGTCTTAGGATGGCCTTGAACTCACGCCAATCCTCCTACCTCTGCCTCCCTCTGCTGGGATTAAAGGCGTGCGCCACCACGCCCGGCTTGATCCTGAATAATTTTTGCATTTCTGTAATATGTAGTTACTGGAATGTATTCTCCATGAAGACAGAGCCTTTGCCCATCATGTTCACTGGCTTAGCCTATACATTCAGGAAAGCTACAGATAAATGAATGCAACCCTGTTGCAGTGTGAAGACTTCGCTGCAGCTTTTGTCATGCTCCAAAGAATAAACAGGAAAAACTCTAGAATTTTCTGGATATGCTAAATGGGGTTAATGTCAAAGTAAGCAAACATGAAGCTGCTATGAAAATTCCGAGGAGTGTGTGGGAAGATTTGTTTAATCTAAGCTAAAAATAGTGTGGTCTCCCTGGGAAGGACAGGGGCTGCTCCAGCTGGTAAACTGTTTATGGCGAACCTGCCACAACGTTCTGGGAGGCTCGGAGATATTAGCTGCTCTTTACTGAGGGGTTCGTGATTATAACACTGTGAAGTTGTCATCCCACCTGTGAGGTGTGTGAAGTATAAGCAAACACATAAGCAATTAAACCATACTCCCACACTGGATTTCAGACACCTTGAAGTAAAGTGTAGGTCAAATTTGTTTGTGTCTTCAGTATCTTGAAGAACATCCATTTTTTTGTAGATAATAAATGTTTGAAACCTTGAGTTGAACTGGGAAACTAAGGAAGAGGGGTCATGAACTACTCTGTCTTCTGACTCTCTACCCTTCCCTCCATCCACCCTGGTTTGTTAAGGGTGTTCACAGACTACCTGAAATTCACTAGAGCTGTGTTTTCTGTGTGTTTACCTGAAATTCCTCTTACTGTGCATGCCTATAATCTCAGTGCTTGGGAAGTTGTGACAGGAAGACTATGAGTTTGGAGGCAGCCTGGGCTACATAGTGAGCTACAGTGAGCTGGCTCAAAAATGAGAGGATAGCAAGCAAGAAAAAAAGTTTCCTCTTATTCAAGTAAGTACTGGAACTGTGAGCACTAGATATGTGAAAAATCACCCTTAAATATTGACGACTTAGAATTTCTCCCTGTATGATACATCTTATTTCTCTCTCTCTCTCTCTCTCTCTCTCTCTCTCTCTCTCTCTCTCTCTCTCTCTCTCTACCTAGGCTCACACATGCCTCCACATGTTGAAGGTTAAGATCACTGTGACTCATACAGCTGCCTCTGCTGTAAGAGGCTATACTGATGTTTAGTCTCAATGTTTACTTCTCAATTCAATCTTCATTGCCCATTTCATAATTTTGGGGTTTTTTTCTTTTAAAAAGTATTTTATTTATTCATTTTCAAGCAGAGAGATACAGAGAGAGAGAGAGAGAGAGAGAGAGAGAGAGAGAGAGAGAGAGAGAGACTGAGTCCACCAGGGCCACCACCTTGTGGGTCTGGCTTATGTGGGTCCTGGGGAATTGAACCCAGGGCCTTAGGCACTGGAGGCAAGTGCTTTAACTGCTGAGCCGTATCTCCAGCCCTTCATTGCCCGTTTCAGACTTTTGTTTCTTCCTCTGTGAAATTCAAAGCATGGGCCAGATCGATCATTTCTAGGTATGGGGGCTTACAGAGTAAAACAGTTAAATAAACATCTAGATATTTCAAAAGCCTAACATTTCTAATACTATAGTGCAGACTAGCCCGAAATTCACATTTGCTTTTAGGATGGAACTATATATGAATATAGCATGGTTACACTGGTGGTCTGGTGTATCAACTTCTGACTACTTATGAAATTTATATATATATATATATATATATATATATATATATATATATTGGTCTTTCAAGGTAGGGTCTCGCTGTAGCCCTGGCTGATCTGAAATTCACTACATAGTCTCAGGGTGGCCTTGAACTCACAGCAATCCTACTTTTCTCATCTTAACCAAAGCAACTTAACAAGAACTTAAGAGAGGAAAGATGCATTTGGGCTCTGGGCTCCAGAGGGTACTGAAGGAGAAACCAGAGAAAGCTACCTTATTTTCAGGCAGTTAGTTAAGGACAGAAGCCCCAAGAACGAACAAGGAGATGTCATTCTGTCCATCTTGGCAAAACTGAAACTTGAGTCTGATCCTGTCTTCCCAAGTTGGCTGCCAGTGACACACCCAGCAGGAACTTTCTGCTGCTTCTTCAACTGGGCCTCTCTGGGTCAGCCCCATGAGTCCACAAACCAATCAGATCTTGGCCTCTCCTCTTGCGTCTCCACCAATCAGGCTTCTGCCTGGGCCCTATGACAAGGTTGACCCTGAATAGATGCCTATTCCATGTAAAGGAGGGTACCCACATAGCCCAGCCCCCCTC
The DNA here is from genome assembly GCA_004024765.1 of Zapus hudsonius. Taxonomy (NCBI): domain Eukaryota; kingdom Metazoa; phylum Chordata; class Mammalia; order Rodentia; family Dipodidae; genus Zapus; species Zapus hudsonius. Next base: position 70,636 of record PVHP010003683.1, read on the forward strand.
TCTTCCTCAACTCTCCTTTTGCCCAGTGACCTGACCTGAACATCCATGTGAGTCTGTCCCTCCTTCTCAGCCTGGCTGAAACCAGTCTGACTCAATCCCATGGGCCTATGGAAGCTTTCAGATGAGAACTGTGAAAGCAGTATGAGAAAGTTTCCAAGTGTTAGATGGATCTCTAAGCTTGGCAGAGCCATGAAGACCAAGGACAGAGCTGCTATCTGTCCTGCATACCTTATTGGGACTCTCACCAGAAGCCTGAAAGAGGAGAGGACCAGCAGAAACCCTTTCTTCTGTTCACTGTAACCCACACTCCAAGTCCTCAGTTGCACTTAGAAAGAGCTGCCTTTATGGTTAGAAGCACCTGTCTACTACCTGTCCTCACCATCACTTAGGGGTACTTGGTATTTACCGCCTGAAATAGAAACCATGTTTGTGGAAACATTCATTGCACCTCAGAGTTATACAACTTCCAAACCTGGCCAACTGTGGAAAACAACTGACATCATAGGGGGCGGGGCTACATGTCAGGTTTCCCTAAGGATCTACAAGTATATTTAAATTGTTTTATAACTGCTGCGGTGACCTCATAAAAATTCTAATGCAAATATTTACGAACCCACATCATTTTCAAAACCTAGTTTATCTTTCCTATAGGGATTGACAGGAAGTATAATAACTGAAATGTGTGTTCTTTCCATCTGGTGAGTCACGATCCTAGGCAGTGTGACAAATTGCTGTGTTTCAGGCTACATAGGGTAGGAATGGGGAAAATTCCAGAAATGAATAACGTCTTTCTTCCTTTGAGCCTTGGACAGCATTGTTCTATTCCTTTAATCAATGCTTGTCAGAGAGCAACCTCATCACCATCCCAAACCTACAAGTATTATCTCCCAATATCTGATAAGTACTTGGGAGGATGTTCTTCAGAGCTCCCTCAAGCTCTAAGAGTCCATGATTAGGAGCTAATTGTCTACATTGCTCATTTTTAGTTATGCTTCCTTGCTAAAAGATTTATAATCTGGGTGGAAATATGGCAAAGTGGTTAAAGGTGCTTGTTTGCAAAGCCTTCAGGCCCGGGCTCAATTCCCCAGGATCTGTGCAAAGCCAGAAGCACAAAGTGCTGCACGCATCTGGAGTTGGTTGGTTGTGACCAGAGGCTCAGTTGCCCCCCACCACCACCACTGTTTTTTTGTCTGCCTCTTTCTCTCTCTCTAAAAAATAATATTAAAAAAAATATAATATGTGGAATGGAAGATGGCACAGCCAATGTAGAAAGCAGACTAGCTATTCCTCAAACAAACTAGGGGTGGTGGCGCACACATGCCTCCCAGCACCCAGAGGATGAGGCCAGAGGATCACTAGTTGGAGGCCAGCTTGGGCTACACAGTGGAATGCCAGCTTCAAAAAAGTAAATCGATTCTCCGCCTTTTGGCTAAGATCAAGTGTAAATATACAATTTCCACATAATCCAGCAATTTTTCATTTGTGTATATATCAAAAATTGAAAGTAGGGGTAGGAGAGGTGTCTCCACAGTTAATGCGTTTACCTGTAATGCCTAACAACCCAGGTTCAGTTCCCTAGTACCCATGTAAAGCCAGATACACAAAGTGGTGCATACATCTGGAATTCAATTGTGGTGGCTGGAGGCCCTGGCACACCCAATATCTTTCCCTCTCTTTATTTTGATCTCTCTCTCCTAGCAAATACATAGAATAAAATTATAAAAATTGAAAGTAGAAATATACTTTTATACACCTGTTAACAGCAGTATTACAACAGGAAAAAGACAGAAATAACTCCAGGGTCTCCTGACAGATGTCATGGCCTGAATGTTTTTATTCCCCAATATGATGATGCTAGGAGGTGGGGCCTTTGGAAGGTGATTAGGTCATGAATGAGATTAGTGGTCTTATGAAAAAGTGGAGAGCTCCAGACACGGTGGTGCATGCCTTTAGTTACAGCACTCAGGAGGCAGAGGTAGGAGGATTCTGTGAGTTTGAGGCCAGCTTGAGACTACATAGTGATTTCCAGGTCAGCTTGAGCTATAGCAAGACCCTACCTTGGAAAATATAAAAATAAAAAGAGGAGGAGGAAGAGAGAGAGAGACCAACTCTTTTACCTTATAAGGACCAAAAAGTGGGCTCTCACCATAAACCAAATCTTCAGGTTTCTTGATCATGGACCTTCCAGCCTCAATAAGGGTGAGAAATTCCTGTTGTTTATAAGCTGCCCAGCTCTGGTATTTTGCTTTGGTAGACTATAGCAATATGCAAGCAGATGAAGGAAATGTGGTAAATGCATACAGTGGATTATTATCCAGCCTTAAGGAGAAGGGAGAACTTTGAAGATGATGCGCTAAGTCAACTAAGGCAAGCACGAAAGGACAAAAGCTGTGGGATTCCACTTACATGAAGTGCCTAGTCAACTCATACAGACAGAAAATAGAGTGATGGTTGCTGGGGCTGGGGGAGGAGGGAATTAGGAGTTGTGTTGCTTAATGAGTGTGGCGTTTCCATTTGGTAAGATGAAAAAGTACCGGAAGTGGATGTAGAGGTTGTACAGCAGGAAAGTGCTCATTGTCAGTAAGCTGTACACGTAAAAAATGGTTTCAGTACTACATTTTATGCAATATATATTTTGCCACAGTAAAAAAAAATTAGAATTTTTACAAAAATGTTAGTATAGGAAGGATGTTTCCTGCACTTGTAGGCAAAAAGGACAAAAAAAAAAAAACCCGCTACAGGTGGTTGGTTAGTAGGATGTGAGTGTAGTAGAATCTACATTCAGGTTGTTTCCATATTTTGTGGCAAGAGCACAAGGCTTCGGTCAGTGATCTGGGATTGAACCCCAGCTCTGTGCTGTTTACCTTACATCTTGGGAGAGTCTGACATCCCTGGACCTTCTTTCACTCTTGAGCATATAGACTGCTGGCCCCTGAGTTGTCCAAGTGTCTGGATAGACGGGTACCTCCTCTGCAGGCTCAACCCAACAGAACCACACAGGGCGTGATGAACTGGCTCCCCATCTCCATGTGGGAGCATTTCTCTTGAAGGGCTGTGAGGGTTAAGTGAGCAGGTGGAACTCACTGTTAGAGGCCACTTCAACCGTGTGCTTTCAAAGTTGCCTCAAGAACTAAGCTTAGCTCACGCAGGAAAGTTCAATCAGGCCTCCTTTCACTCTCAGTTCCCTCTCTACCTCTTTCACTCAAAAACATTGAGACTTTCCAAAAACTGTGACTACATTTTTTTTTACTTCCTAAAAGAGTTGAGAAAATGGCAAACCCATCCATATACTATTGCCCTTTAGATATTTTCTCAGAAATTTCCATAGCTGGGAAGTAGTGTCATTTCAAGCATATGAAAATTTTATGTCACCGTGTGACATTAATTTTTATTGTTCTTCCATGGATCTGCCGAGGGTCGTCTTGTGGTCTAGGTTCATTCCTTAGGTCGAACAGAAGTAGATGTTCCAGGATAGATTGAAGTTAGGAAGTGCAGAGGAAACCAAGGGACTTGTTTTATTATTATAAAAGATCCCGTAGGGGTGGGAGGGGCCCCAGACCTGGAAATCCATATGAAGGATTTATAGGGTTGCCCACTTCTCTATTGCCTCCCAATATGCAAATGATGGAGCTGGGTCCTCATTTTCTTATTGGTCCCTCTTGTCAAGGAGTCCTGCGGGTCTGTCTCCTGACCCACCTGCTGCTCTGCTTGATGTAGGGCAGTTTCCTTAATTCTCTCCCGCATGCATCCTGGGGGTAGAAGGAGCCAACTCTTCAGGCAAGTTTCTCCAAGGTGCCCCTTCCTCCACTTCCCCAATTCCCACATGCCTGGCATAGCAGGGCCAGCGCTGGCCCCCTGAGTGTGGTGCCAGGATCTGCCCTGTAGCTCAGGCCCAACAGGGCCCATCACTGTAGACCATAGCAGGTGTGGTCACAGTGGCCAGGGCCAGGGACTGGCTCTAGCACTGTGGCTGAATTTTGCAGCTCATGGCCCTTCACACACCCTGACAGCAGGACGCTGAGCTCATGGTGCCACCAGCTCACAACCTCCTGCCATGCGCTGCTCCGAGCTCTGTGCGCTGCAGGCCACCACGGATCTGCAATCGTTGGCACCTCACTCATCTCAGATCTAGTCGAGTCTAAAAGCAACAGCTTTTAGAGAATAGCTTTTTAGAGAATAGTTGGAAAGAAGAAGGGATTCATTGGATAGGGGATTTGGGAGGGGGAAGGGAGGACAGTGGGAAGGGGTTATGACCATGCTATATTGTTTATACTTATGGAAGTTGTCAAAAACATTTTTAGCATGGTTTAATCCTGGCATTTGGGAGGCAGAGGTGGAAGGATCACTGAGAGTTCGAGGCCAGCCTGAGATTGCATAGTGAGTTCCAGGTCAGCCTGGGCTAGAGTGAGACTTTACTTCAAAACAACAGCAACAACAAACCCCTCCCCTGCCCCAATGACTGACCGCTGCTGGCACAATTCATAGTCCTCAACCCCATGGAGCATTCCAGCCATCCCACCCAGGAGGGCCCTCAGTGGAATGGGGGCCAGGAGGAGGGAAATGGTGGCAGCAACACAACACATGACTTGTTCATATTAAGTTTCTACTTAATAAAAGCAAACAGAAAATAATCTTCTTATTCTAGTCCACTATATAGTATATGTAACTAACATTTTAATTTTTCTATAACCTTTGGCTTTAGGATTATTTTTCTAAATTGAATTTCCTCTGTTTCTTATAAACAGTAGGTTGATTATACCAGAGGTAGTAGTATGATGTTGTATAGCAGATTCCTCTGAATTGAGATACACCCTTCTGGAGGGAGGGGGAGGCAAGTGGTCAACATGTCCTACAAGGCTATAGGTATGGTCAACAACTGTGGAAGGCAGACTTTGGTCAGTGTTATGCAGCTTTTGAAACATTGTCTCCTTGGAGGAGGGCTGAGAAAGGAAGCTTAGGAAACGCAGGAAGCCAGAAATCTGGGAAAAGGTTGCAAACCCTTGCCCTGGGGTATCTTTATAAAGGGGAAACCTCTCCTTGGGGATGACTCTGAGCTGCAGTGTCTGTGAGTGGTCGTCCATGCTGGATGGCCTTTCCGTGAGTCACCCATTGCTCCTGTAAACCCCTCATCCTGCTCCATAAGTTACCCCAATAAATTTACTGGTTCACCAAAACTGGTTTTGTTGTAATCCTACTTTGGTTTATCATCCGTGCCCTATCTGGGGTGAACAGATACGTGTTCACGATGCCATCAAGGGGAAAAATTTTCCCATGACATATGAGTATACAGCATTATTGATCAAAATACACAAATTTAATAACATTTGATAAGTAATTATTAAATAAGAAAAACGCTGTTGGAAACACTTTCCTTAATGCAACAGGATGCTTATTTTTTCAATTACTCCCTTTAGCTTTTCTTAATTATCACTTAGAATGATTAAAGGCTACTAGTGAATAAGGAGAAAATAAAACATTCATTTATAATGATTGTTGAGTGCCTACTTTCAGTGGAATGCCCATTGCACCGTTCCAGACTTGAGAGGTACACGGAAGGCATCAGGAGCAAGCAGAGAAATGGTTGGTGAATGGTAAAGAGCCTGGCTAAAAATTAATGTGAATTCAGGGTTTGCAACCAACTGGAAAATCACAAATGTGTTTCCTTTGAAAGTCTGAATAAATGTTCATGGTAATAGAAAAGACTAACTTCCCTCCTAAAATGTTTCTATAAGCTTCCTACTACGGAGTAGAGCTTTAATGAGAAACTTTGGAATGGACATGAACATTCCTGAGGTTATGTTGTGATGCGCTCTAGCCACCAGGGGGCGGAGAAATGATCTTCACCATAGAAAGTGCATTATTTTCAGGGCATGTCTGAACAAGGAAAGAGAAAACTCCAGCTGAGATGAACAAACCCTTGGAAATGGGCAGGTAGCATCTTATCACACACACCTGAAGAACTACAATCTTTGCATTTGATTATGCATGGCCACAATGGTATGATGAAGCTGTCAGA